>PVIC010005661.1:0-56918 GCA_004025085.1 Thryonomys swinderianus | reverse complement strand
CATCCTCTGCAGAAAGCACAAACCATATACTTTAAGGGGACTATTTGGCGGATCCGCTAATCCAGGCCTCAGAGAAAGGGCAGACAGCACTACTTCCCGAACTCAGATCTTATTAGAGCCAACCCCAGACCCAGGGCTTGCAATTAGCAGAAGCAAGAATCGCGCTCTGGGCCAGGGAAGGTATAAAACTGAGGCCTGACGACTCCCTCCTCCCTGGGAGACCCGCTGCAGCTTTGCAAAGGTTGCATTGAGTTTTCATCTCTGTCTGAAGATCTGCAGAATGTGACTGCAAGGCAGGTGGATATAAGAGTTCAGGGAGAGCAGGCCTGTCCCTGGGCCATCTGACCATCCTGGTAGGTGTGTTTCCCCCTGAAGCCCACAGAGGCATTTTTAAAGGGAGTCCCTGAGTGAGAGGAGGAGGGTCTGATCATCCCTTGGGGCAGTGCAGGGTCAACTTGCTCTGCTTTCTGCTAGCTGCTCCTGGCGTGGATACAAACACTCAGATGCGAAGGGGCGGCCACCGAGGGCCGGAGCTCGGTGTGGACAGTGTGGGCCCAAAGCAAAGGAGAAAGGCAGGATGCAGATTAACAGGGCCCTTGTGCAGGTGAGAATAAGAGCAAAGACAGAGCCCAAGGAGGAGGCAGGATGCGGAGGACCTTGCAGAGAAGCCCCCGGCCCAGCACCTCCCTGGGCAGTGGTGAGCACTCTGGAGAGGGAGCTAGATTCGAACTTTCCTTCCTTACACGGTGAACACTCGGGATCACTGTGACCCAAAGTGGAAGAAAGGAAATAATCTGACAAAATGCCAGGAGGTGTCACATGATATGAAGCATGGTATTTTTTTTTCACATATGTGTAGGCGTGTTCCAAAACGGGCATTGCTTCTTGCAAGGAGGTTTTAAAAACATGTAGATGCAAAGTCAACGCTGAGTTATGTGAGCAAAGGGAGAGGTGGGAGAGAGGCAGGGAGAGGTCGCTTTTGTTAAAGACAGAGGATCAAACGCATGCAGAGGGGTGTGCAGGGGAGAGAGGCAGGGAGAGGTCGCTTTTGTTAAAGACAGAGGATCAAACGCATGCAGAGGGGTGTGCGCGTGCATGTGTGCGTGTGCATGTGCATGTGCGGGACTTAGTATCGTGTACCTTTCTCGAGTTCGTGATAACGGGTATTTGCCTTTCCTGAATGCACTATGGGGAGCCTGGGGCCGTGTGGGACGGGACCTGTTACCCAGTTTCCGTGCTGCTTTAATCCCGGGGCTGGGCAGTCACGTCTGTGGGCACCACTGGCAGGGAACAGGTCTTGCTAGGCCTTGAGGGAGGCTGCAGGGATGCGACGTCATGACTTTAGGTGTCCGGGTGTACTCCAGGTGCATCCCGTGAAAGGGCATCTACACACAATCGAGGTCGGAGGACAGACAGAAAGACGGATAAAAGAGGGCCAGTGAAAAGAGCACGTAAGGTGAAGGACAGCGGGTGTGTGGGGCGGGAAGATGGAACCCGTGACGGTACCTGAGGGGCGAAGGCGGCTTCCTCGGGGCTCATTCACACAGCCTGCCCACCCTGTTCAGGACCTCGTCTGGTGCCTTAATCAGGAGGCTTGGACTTGGCAAAAACTGGGACCCCAACCTGGTCCTCGGGAGCCCGGCCATCCATTGTGTCCTTCAACGTGGTTGGCGGTGGTGACCTCGGTCCCACCTCCATCTGGTCCTGTCGTGGGTCTGAGTGCAGTGTACTTGATTATTGTAATGTACTTGATTATGATGATATTTTCTTCAAGAAATACTTTATTCTTATCATTACAGTATTTTCACTTTCTTTGAAAAATTACACATTATGACATGAAAGCAGGACTCGGAAACATTGGCTCTGTGTTGTCAGGGAGGCAGCGTCCTGCGGCCTAGATCCATGGGACAAGGAAGCCGAGCAGAATGAAAACTGGGTGACTTGGGACTGTCGGGGTGGGAGCCACGCACTAGAGTTTACAGATTTCAAAGTTATCACTGTTCATGCTGCTGCTAAGCAGTATGCTGAGGCCGTGTGAGTGAGTGAGTGTGTGTGTGTGTGTGTAAGAGAGAAAGAGAGAGGGAGAGAGAGAGATACTGGGGAATCAGATTCATGGCTGTCTTGTTGAGCTACATTCCCATCCCTTCTTTACATTTTTTATTTTTACATTTTGAGATGGAGTCTCACTAGGTTGCTCAGTTACTCAAGTTGAGCTCAAACTTGTAACCTCTCAGAGTGCTGGGATTACAGATGCAGAACCCAGCTCGCCTCGTAGATGTTGTCTATTTATGGTCTTAACAATTCATTTCTAAGTCTGTTGCCCTTTATGTAAATAACTAGGTAAGGTTCCTGATTCCCCCAAGGAAGTAACGGACAATGAAGACATGGAGTCTGGTAGGTGCTGGGTGGTGGCCTCACCATGTGGGAAGCACAGAGCTGTGTCCTGTCCATGGCTTCACTTTCTAGCATTTCAGACGCTCTCAATCAACTGCCTTCTGAAAGAGTTAAAAGGAAAATTCCAGAGCGAGTTCATGCCTTGAACAACTTTCAGCACAGACCCGTGATAAGTGGTCCATTTGATTATCAAGGAGAGCACAATTATTGTTACTTATTTCTTACTCTCCTAATGTATAGTTGAACTTCGTTGTGTATACGTAAATGTGTAGGGAAGACAATGTTCGGTGTTACACACAGTTCCGGGCACCTGGGAATGACTTCACCCGGGTCCCGTGGAGAGTGAGGGGGTCGTACCAACTGGGAAAGTGAGCACCGGTTTGCCTGGCCCCGTGGGGTATATGCTGCCTGTGCTGCTATTCTCTGTGCGGAGGGGCAGATTGAAAGAGCACCCACATGGGCTTCTAGACATCATGGCCCAGTCTTGCTCCTGAGGGTCACTCGGACACCAACAGACTGAAGGACTTGTGAGTAGGAATAAACGTGCAAAAGGAGGTAGACTGTGTCAACAGACGGCCACCATGGGCGTCAAAAGTGTGTGTGTGGTGGTGGGGGTCCTCCTGGAGAAAGAATATTTAGTTCATTGGACTCCGTGGCTTCACCTTCTGGGAGGCTCTGGTATCTTCCGAAGCATGGCGAGGGAGGGCTGACACGTGGCACCCAGTGCAGAAGGCCTGAGAAGCAGCTCTCTGACTATGGTGGAAAGAAAACCAGCTGCTCCTTAACTTCGATGTTTGTATTATATAGTTCTAGTCCCTGATTCCAGTGAGACCACAGGGAGCTACCTAAGCTTTGAAAGCCTCAGTTTCCTCCCTTCAGACACACGACTCGGTGTTGCTGGGGTCCAGCAGGATCTTACAGGAGGTGCTGCAAGGTGCTAGTCTGGTGTGACCTGCCGGCGTTTTCACTGGTTTCCAGGAACAATGGGGGGATTTGCACCCCAGCACCAAAGGCACAGACAAGCCCCCTGCATGCCTCAGGGCCAGATTTGCCTCTGTTCGCTTGTCTGATCCTGCTCTCCTAACCCACGACCCTGTATCTCTAGGCTCTTTCAAGTCAGAGAACAGGCTTCACTCACCATCAAGGGCTCAAGGCAGCACCACCATGGTCTTCATGGAGCCTGTCAAATCTCAAATGATGACTTAGGAAGTGCGCTGTCCGCCTCTGCCTTAGAGGCGAGAACGGAGAACTGGTGTAATTTCTTCCTTTGGTTTTTCTGAGGATTCACCATTGAACTGACCTGGGACTGGCCCTTTCTGTTTGGGCAAGTTATTGCGTGCTTATTCAGTTTCTTTAAGCGACATGGTTATTCATTCATACTGTTCACTTCTTCTTGGGTGTGTTTTGGTAAATCGTGTCTTCCCAGGAACCGGTTTATTTCACCCAGAATATCAGTTATTCTTTTTATGAGCCATGTAGTAATGCCACTTCTTTGTTTTTTGAGATGAGTAATTTTATGCCATCTTACTTTTTTCTTCCTTTAACGGGCTAAGGGTTTATTGATTTTCTCAAGTTTCTTAAAGAACTAGTTTTGGTTTCATTTTCTCTTTCCAATTTCATTGATTTCTACACTATTTTTCTTCTTTCCTGATTTATCTTTGTTTGAGACTGGGTCTTGCTGTGTAATTTGGAGTGTCGCTGAATTCACTGAGTGAGTGGTCAGGATGGCCTCAAACTCATGGCAATCTTTCTGCCTTAGTTTCCTGAGTGCTGAAGCTAAATTTGAGCACCTCCACACCCAGCTATCATTTCTTTTCATCTTCTTTCTTTTAATTTAACTCACTTTTGCCTTTTTGCTCCCAAAGGTGGAAAATTGCATGATCAACTTTGATTTTCCTTCTTTTCCTGTACATCCATCCAGTGCTATGAATCTCCCTCAGAATACAGCATTCGCCACATCCCATGCATTCAAGCCATTTGTGTCTTCATTTTATTTTAAAATATTTTTTAAATACTTCCATATCCTTCTTGGACTCATGTATTATCTAGAGGTACATTGTTTGCTCTCCAGTTACTGATGACTATTTCAACCATATTTCTGTTACTGATCTTTAGTTGAACCCCATTTGTAGATTGGACAAAACATCATATGATCTCTATTCTACTGCTTACATTTTGTTTCATGGCTCAGAATATGTATTATCTTGGCAAATGTTGGACAGGAGCTTGGGGAAAGGATGTGCTTTCTGCTATCTCTGGAGGAAGAAGTCTCTAGCTGTCCACTGTATCTGTTTGAGTGAAGGCACTGTTAAGTTCGAATTGTCCTTTCTGAGCTTCTGCCTACTCACTCTGCCCATTTCTGATAGAGGACTGTAAGTCTCAACTCTGATAGTGGGCTTCTATACTTCTTATTGGGACTTTATGAGCTTGTGCCTCTTAATTTAATGCTTTGTTGTCAGGCAAATGCATTAAGGCTTAGTAACCTTTGAGAACTTTGGATTGCTTTATCAATGGGTGATGTCTCATTTTATCCCTAAGAACTTGCTTTGCTCTGAAATTGCTGCCTGAGGTTAATACAGATACTCCTGCTTTCTTTCTCCATTGTAATAGTTATATATATATATATATATATATATATATATATATATATATATATATATATATATATATATATATATATATTTCCATCTTTATAAAGTTGGTTTCTTGTAGACAATGCATATGCATTTCTAATTTCTTTTCTAAGGGCTGCGGTGCAGTGGGTTTACTGAGATCTATGATATACTCAAGAGTCCTCCACAGGAGTATAACACCATAGTGCATTTTTCTTTTCCTGAAGTATGTGTTTTTGTTTCCTCTTCTTTTTCTCTCTCTCTCTCTCTCTCCATATATATATATCTATAGATAGATATGTAGATATACAATCTGTTTTTACTCGTTAGGAAGGAGTGACAACTTCTCATACCATATTGGACATTATGTATTAGTACTGAACATCTGGAAGGTTCTTTGTCTTGGGCAAAGCAGGACTGGTAGGTACTATCGAAGTATTCCGTAGTTCACTTATCTCTTAGAGTGATCACGGAAAAGTGTTTGTTTTAATACTACCACATTTACATGCATACCTCTTAATAGGCTGGAGGATTTCTGTAGGTAATATACACAAATAGTGAAATGAATGGACTATCCAAATACGTTTTGAAAGATTTTGTATAAATACATATATATTTATTTTTTGTTTTGTTTTGTTTTTTTGAGACAGGGTCTCGCTTTGTAGTTCAGGCTGGCCCTGAGCTTACTATATAGCCCAGGCAAGCCTCAAACTCAGCAATCCTCCTGCCTCTGCCTCCCGAGTGCTGGGATTATAGGCGTGAGCTACCATGCCCGGCACTGTGGTATGTGGTATTGATTGTTGGTGGGCGTGAGTCTCCATGCCCAGCATTGTATGTGGTTACTGGGGATCAAACTCAGGACCTTGCGC
Source organism: Thryonomys swinderianus (assembly GCA_004025085.1). Taxonomy (NCBI): domain Eukaryota; kingdom Metazoa; phylum Chordata; class Mammalia; order Rodentia; family Thryonomyidae; genus Thryonomys; species Thryonomys swinderianus. The sequence goes on along the minus strand of PVIC010005661.1, from coordinate 51,043 downwards.
TTGCGAGGCAGGCACCGGAACCACTGAGCTAACCCTCCAGCTCTATAAATATATTTTTAATAGCATCAACAGTGCTGTTCATATACAGTGGTGTTGGATTATTCTAATTTTAACACTATGTACCAGGACACTGAGAACCCAGGCAGTTGTGAAATGTGGTTACTCTGCCGGTAAACTTTAAGCCTCGTGGACTCCTTGAAGGCAGAACTGTCACTGTGCCTGGGCAAACCGCACTTGCCTTAAACTCTTGTGAAGGTGAGGAATGAGCAGAACTCTGTGTGAGTATGCAGGGAAGGCTCTTGAAGACACAACAGGATGTGCCCCAGTGCAGGGGGATCATTAGTTCGAGTGACCTATGCCATCCCTCCACCCTGGCTCTAAGCACTGCAGTCATCAGGGACTTTGGAGTGCTGTATCCGTTGTCAGCTTCCGCCTTCGCTCTCCATCATCCAGGCAGGAGAACAGGAGCCCGTCCTGGTGGGGTTCCTTTCTGTGTGGCTTCTGAGAGGAAAGTTCTCACAGGCACACACTGGGCTGTGCCACTTTCCACTGGTGGCAGGAAATACCTTGGCTATACTGGCAGAGAGCAAATTTCTATCCCAAGTGGTCACGTTGACCATGAAAGCAAAGCACACTGTTCTGGCTTTCTCTTCCCTCACACTAGCATGACCTTCAAAGGGCTGCACAGCAGAGTCCTGGAGTCAGGGCTCTGCCCAACTCCCTAGATGCCAGCAGGTGGGACTGTGGTGGGTGACAAGATCCTGCCTCGGCGTGCAGCCAACTCTGCAGTGTCCCTGAGAAATAGAGACCATAAGGTTTAGGAAGGAGGGACAAGTGTTGGTAATCAGAGTTGCTCACCCAAGGTCTTCGAGGCCCTTCTCAGGACACTGCGGCTTGGACTGAGGGACAGTGCCTTTCTCTCCCATTGACTCTCGCCTTACTTGAGCACACTGACTTGATTTTCAAACTTTTCTTCTTTCTGATTAGCTGGACCAACTAATGGTGCAGGGTGACCCTATCTCCTTCAGGCTTCAGTTTTGGTGGATCTGATTTCCCATATCTTCCCTTCAGATTCTTGGATGCCATTGAGGCCTTGAGCCTTTGTGGTTCCCATGCAGGTCATGTGATCTGTTGTTGGTGACTCTGTACCAAATATTAAGCCTGAGTCATGGTGCCCTGAAGGTTCAAGAAAGAATCACATTTCTCCTCCTTCTCACAGATGGATACAGAACATGGCGTGTTCCCAGAGACTCTGAGGGCGGGGCTGAATGTTTTCACATGTGCATGGTTCATACATACAGTCACACGCCCGTTACCAAGGATGTGTTCTGAGAAATGCCTCACCTGGTGACTTTGTAATATGACCACCACAGAGTGTATTTACACAAACAAAGATGCCCAGGACGTTACCAGGTAATGCAATCTGTTACAGGGTTGCGTGGCAAGCAGAAACATCATGACGTGCGTGGATCCTAGGTGTGCACTGTAAGATTAGTGCTGGAACACTCACAGATTACATGTTTAGAAGAAACTCCATGCTGAGCAGGATCCCAAGACTTCCAGGGGAAGAAAACAGTTCCCTTCACTGCGCCCACGTCTCCCAGTGCAAATGCTGTTTGTGATTTTATAGCGGCCCACAGACTCACACAACAGAAAAGTGCCAGAAAGGGCGTCTGGTTAAGATAGACATTTGAAAAGTGGGGCATTTGTTTGAAAAACTTTAGGCTCTTCCCCCTAAATTTTTTTCCTCTGATTAAAAACCAGACACTCAAAAGGAAAAAAAATGCATTTGTATCAGCTTTCCAAGTGCTTTAGGTGCCCTGCCACGCCAGCCCTGCAGCCTTAGCAGGTGACAGTGGTCCCTCACTCCCCCAGGCCCACCATGTACAGACGCCCTCACTGTCTGCCTTGGAGATGGGGCCTCAGGGTCATTCCAGGCCACTCCGAAGCTTGGAGCGGAGGTCTACACACGCTGAAGTTGGCTGTCTCGCCAGAGCACCAGCTGGTTGTCTATGGTAGGAAAGAATTGAAAGAGTATTTTGCACCATGGAAATTGTCTTCCAGGCCCAGATGGACCGTTGCTGTTCTAGCTTTGACAGGCCAGGATAGATATATTCAGAAAGCCTTCCAGCTATTTAGTAACTCTTCCAAAACACTGTCAGCACCCATGCTAGGATGCAGGGAGTGGGAAGGAAGTCTAAGTAGGGAACTAAGCCTATTTAGTATATATTTGCATAATTATCTTTCAGTGAATGGATGTGTGACTGGGGGCAGGGAGCAGGTCTGCATGGACACTGCACACCAGGGAAACTTCCAGACTCTCTGGGTCAGCACCTCAGGACCCCACATGCAACATCTATGTGTGAAGTATCAGACTAAAAAGAGCAACCCTCCCTCTGATGAGAGCTCCGCTCTGGGAGCTCCAGAGCTCAGCCTATCCAGCTCCCGGGCACACCTGGTCCCGGCCAGGCAAAGGGGCCTCTGTGCTGCCAGGTGCTCCCGAGGCTGGGGGCAAGGTGGGAGGGCTGTGACAAGAGCTTTGGGATCACAGCTGTGGTCACTGGCCTGGGCGCAGAGACCCTGCAAAAGCAAGAATTTTAAAAACAGGCTTATAAAGATACCATAGGCTGTGTGGCAGCAGCATCCTGCATTTAAATATAGCTTTGTGACTGTGAGCAGAGCGATGCAGTTATGCGCTGACTGCTAATATTCCTGTTCGCCTGAGACAGACAGAGAGACACACAGAGGAGGATGGGGGTGGCTCCTCCTGAGTCAGTGAAGCTCACTTATTTTTAGGCTGAGTACGGCCCGCTCTGGACTAGGTTTCACTCTTTTGCTTTGAGACTTCTTGGATCGAAGATTCCGAGAATGATAAAATGTACTGTCCAAGGGGCAGAAGAAGCAGCAGTAAAAATGGCTGCTGGGTTTTCTTGTGCCCTGACCTTCCTGGAACTATGTGGCAAATGGTTTCAAAGGCAGCAGAAATCCCTAAGGTGCCAAATGCTCCCTTTATTCAGTGCATTTTGAATTTTAAATAAAATGTCTTCAAGCTTCGTAGATCCACACAGCACTGTTCTTGCTGCGGAAGTCAGTTTTTGTGCCTTTGCAAAATGAAGCTCAGAGCGCTTCTTCCTTTCTGTTTCATTTTTCATCATCTATAGAACATAGAATTAAACTGAAGTTTTATGATAATCTATACTTCAAGAGTCACTCAGGGTGATTTTACCGCCTTAAAAGTTTTGCTCAGCACATTCATTGAGTAAGTCTGCATTTTGGGGTAGAAATTACTAATTGTGTTTTGATGGATCAGTAAGTAATCACTGGACGGTTTCCTGACCTACCTGCCTGAATCTGTCCCCAGAATGGTGACTTTTGGAAAAGTTAGAAATCAGCCTCAAGGAAAGAGCATTCTGGAAAGGCATAAGTTTCCTCAGGTAAGGCAGTTGACATGCTCAATGCGGTACATGCCTCTACTTAATGGGAAACACCAGACTCTTCAGCTATTAGTTAGTTTCATGTAAACGGGAAAAATATACTCTCCTGTGACTGTATTTCCATCCCTTTCTTCATTTATCAATTCAGCATGGCTGAGATTTTGCCCAAGATATTTTTTCGAGAAAAAAATAGAAAAAGTTATATATTCTACTGGAACTCAAATTAGGGAACTCAACTGGGCTGGCTTTGAAGACCCATGACTGCCTAAAATTTCCCTTTTTAAGTTGATACTGCTTTAACCAACACAGATGAAGTCAAGAGTGTTCATAAAGAAAAACACGTTTTGTTCAAATAATCAATCCAAAATGAAGCCTTCCCATTCATTATGGTTATGAATCACAGGAATAAGTTTTGCAGTGTTGTCTGAGTCAGTTCAGGCTGTTTCCTCCCCTAATCAGGGTGTATTTCTTTAGCATGCCGTTTTGTGTGCATGGTGGGGTGTCCGCATGGCACCGCTGTCCCCAAAAGCTTTGTACCACTCAGGTAAGGAATGTGCCTTAGGCAGAAAGCCATCCTTCATGATATTTTGTATTTCAGAAGGTTTCCTATGTTTAAAAGTTTTTTCCCTCAGATCATTCCCTTGAAGTTAAATGTACTTCCTGAAGTGAAATTTCTGAATGTATGAATTTCTGAAAGGGTAAATTCCCTGAAATTTCTGAATATATGAAATTTCTGGTAGACCATTTGCCTAGGCCAGTAGTATTAAAACTCCTTGGGCTAAATGCCTGATTGATTTGTATCATTCCTTTGAAATTTCATGAATTTTACACCATGTTATGGAAAGTTCCCCAAAGACTCTACTATGTATGAATGTCTTATAAAACACACATGCAAAATAGGTACATCTTCATGTGAGGTATACAGTCTCCCTGATTTGTTGATTATTTTCTCAGAGACCTGCTTTCTCCAGAAAGTATCAAAATTCCTGTTTAAAATAATACGGTCCTGGAGAGCTGCTCAAATGTGTTTTCTCTCTTATTCAACACAAGAGGGCGCCATTTTATTTTTTCATTTTAGGCCTCTTTCCTTCCTGAGATGGTGGATATTTTAACTTCCAGTTCATCTGTGTGACAGGACACCTTCTTGGTAATGGCCATGTCTCCTGTAGAATGTTCTTCAGAGAAAAATACACAAAAACAACAACAACAACAACAACAACAACAACAACAACAACAACAACAAAACGAACCAACAACTATGTGGCCGAAGAAAGCCTTCTACATTTAGTTTGGCCTAAACTGAGTTAAACTGGTTACCAGAACAGATTTGGGATTTTCTTTTCTTGTCACCGAAGGACAACAGCTCCACTTGTGGAGACTGAGATGCGCAGGTAGCTCCCAGCCTCCCTCAGAGCTCACAGGTTTCCTCCGGGTGCTCCTGGCAGAAGCTGGGGCGGGAGGGAGAAAGCTTCCCATCGTGCCAGATCTGCTCCCAGAACGGGAGGGCGAATGATGCCAGCCCAGCCTTAGGAACGCGAAGAACCACGTTGTTCTCCTCGTTTTCCCGAACATCAGAGTCTCATTATGGTAATGCAGGTTTTTCTCGATCTGCATTTAAAATTTCACCTGACAAACACTTTATGGCTTCGTCTACTTCAAGTTAAGCCATGAGAGAACGTCGCCAGCTGGCTGTCGCCCAGAAAGAGGGAGGTGGAGAAAGGACTCTTCTCCCCAAGGAAGGTGCCACAGACTTGCACCTCAGGGAGAGTCCAGCCCAGCAGATCCTGGTGTTCTTCGGAAACTTGGTCTTCGTGGCTGGCTCCACAGGCAGTCACTGAGCAGCCGGTGTGTGTGTGTGTGTGTGTCAAGCCCTGTCCCAGCTTTTCTGACCCTGTGACTAAAGGTCTGAGGTCACTAACGTACACAGAAATTAGTGCTTGTGCAGCCTGTGGTGAGGTAGCCTGGGGCTGTGGGAGGAGGGTGTGGTGGGAAGGACAACTCACCTCATGGCGGAGAAGAGCAAGGGAGGGGAAGAAAAGCTACGTTCACATAGTCCCGCTGCGGGCGTGCCCCACAGACCTATGAGCTACACTGGGCTCCACCTCCTCAAGGCCTCTCCGTGTAGGACTGCTCCTTTAGGACGTAGGCCTTTGGGGGCGCCCTCGGCACTCTAGGACTGCACCCAGAGATGCAGTGTGTATAACAGAGGGCGCGGCTAATTTCTGGAGTGCCTGGGCCTACTTGCACAGTGTAGCGGTCTGAGGGAGACATCTCTTCAGTGCCATGTGGCTGAACCCATTCATCCAGCTGGTGTTAATCGAGGAGCCCTGCAGGCCGGGCTCTTGCTGTGGGCAAGAGCTGGTGACAGCCATACCCCGTGTCCTCCTGTGTGTGAGGGTGGGTAAGTCTAGGCCAGGTCAACGATGAACGCCCTCTGGGGAGGGCTGGGAGAGCCCAGAGGGTGGAAGAATGGTGGTTCAAAGCGCCCAAGCCCTGTGGCCCATGTGGCTCCTTTTACAGAGGACATTTAAGGCCGTGTGGTTTGACTGAAGATGCCCCGGAGGGGGCCAAGTGCCGGGCGAGTGTCTTGCCATTCTTCGGTTTTCTGTGAGTCACTTAGCCTTTCTGAGCTTCTGTTTTCTCATTCATAACCGGGCTGGCTGGAGCCAGATGTGCCCTGAGATGACCTTCCACCCTGTGCTTTTCCCCTGGCTTTTGAAACTAAACGATTACGTGGAATCTGTCCAGCTTGGCCAGAAAGAGTTATTTATGGGCAGAAACAAATGCTCAGGGAAAATACCTGTGGGAAATCTGCAGACTCCTGTCATCTGAAGGGACTTGTGCAGCAGCAGCGTCAGGGGCAGGCGCGTGGGTGGGGTCTCTACGTGGGTAGGTGAAGAGCGCACAGACGTGCCAAGCGTCACGGGTGGGGCTGGGGCACAAGAGCAGCCCCTGCGCAGGGCAGAGGTGCATGGAGACGAGACCAGCGTCCACGGAAGGTGGAGCCAGACTGCGCATGGTGAGCAGCCATATGCCTGTGATCTTGGTGACCGCGGGCGTCTGCGGCCTGGGCTGGGCTCCCTCCCCACTTTGCTTTGGTGAGGGTGTGGCTGTGCCTGTCACAGCCAGCGACCCAGCTTCCCTTCCAGACGGAAACCCGCCCCCGTGCCTTCCCGGGCTTCTCTCCCAGCCACCAAGGCCTCACAGCTAGGGAGGCGGCACCAGTGTGTGGAAATGAGTGTGACAGAAAGACGGCAGAACCAGAGATCAGCCCCGAGTTCAAGTCCTCCTGCGTCACTAACTGGCAGTGATCTTGTAGAGAAATCATTTTGGGCTTCAGCACTTCCTGCTCCTGCTTTTATTATTTTTCTCTATAAAACTGGAGAAAAGGTCCCTTATGCCCCAGAGCTGCAATATGGATAAAACAGTGGGAACTTAGAAATTGTTATAAAACCCTGTGACTGTGACATTTCCCTTAATGGTCAGTTTCCTGTACTCCTTCCAGCCTAACCTAACAGGGTGGGGTATTTCAGAGCAAAAACAGGAGTGTAGGTACTGAATCACAAACCCAGGTCTCTGCGAAGGAAATGACCAGCAGCTATCTAAGGAGGACGCCTTTCGTCACCACTCTGGACTCCTCTGCCCCAGGAACACATGAAACACAGGGAAAGAAATCTGGAATCTGAAAATTGCCTCGACTCCCACCTTATCTGTTTCCTTTCTTTTTGTCCAACGGTGTGTTGTAGCTGCGTCTTATGCCTCTCAGCATCACAAAAGCCTTTCTGTGACTTTAAATTTCAAAGCGACAGGTGGTCTACAAGTGCCACACTTCAAAGACAGTTTTGATTAAACGCAACAATATTTGTGCAATACGGACCCTGGATCTTTGAACTCTTCCTGTTCAATTCATCCTGCAGAGGTTCAATTAGGAGAGATCAGAGACACCGCGCCCTGCACTGCTTCCATCTGTCACTCAAGTTTGTCTTTTCAAATATCTTTTATATCAACCAGGAACAACAATTTATGTTGAGGATGTAATAATCGTAATTCAAAAGCTGCTCTCAGAGAGCAGTGTCCTTCGCTGGTGAGGGTGGCGGGGTGCAGAGGAGGAGGCTGCTTTGGGAGGGAGCCCATGAGGCCTGGTGCGCTGGGCACTCCTGGGCCTGCCCCGACTCGTCTCGCTATTGATAGGTGGCTGTTGCAGAATAGCCTGGGCCCAGCCGGCCCAGCCTTTGTATCAGCGAGCGACTGGAGCGTATTTCACTGCTGAATTTTGTGGTTTTGCCTTCAGTGAAAGAAAAACTGATCCTAACAGTTTTAAACTTGTTAATTCAAGCCATATGTCAGAAAGCCAGTCTCCATATGGCGCCACACCACCTTATATTTACAGGGGGTTGCTTTTCAAAACATGATTCTAAACGCTGTATTTGCCCCAAAGTTAATATGTGCCATCCCGGGCTTTGAGTCCCGTTTGTTAAAACGCCGCAACTTTGCAATTGTAGGCTGAGGTAGCAGAAATAGACTGATTATTAAAAACTGATCTCTGCTTGTTTTATTGGCAAAAATGCGCTAATTGAGCCCCGGAGTAGGGTTGCATGCTGCAAAACAGAGCGCCCTGCAACGCTCTGCACCGAGCGCGGCAAGAGCAAGGGAGGAAACGGAGGAGGGGGAAGCGTCACCTTGCCGGTTCTAAATTAGACCGCCACGTTGCAGGGCCAGCCTTCACAACCGAAGTGCGGTGCTTCCGAGAAAGAGACGGGAGCGTTTTCCGTTCTCGGTTTGGAGGAAGAAGAAGAAAGGGAGGGAGGACTCGCGTGTCAGTCACCGACACCTCCACCGCCCAGGGTCTCCCACCCACCCTCACTCTGAGATCTGGTCTGCAGCCGGCTGTCCTGTGGACCGAGAATGTAACGCAGAAGTTCACTCCCCCAGATACCTAAGAGCAGGAGGGACGGAGGGATGGGACATGATTATCTTCCAACAGCTTTGTTTGATCTGCAGAGTCCAAGCAAGCATGGTTTTGATTTGGGAGTCCAGCTCTGGAACGCAGTTGGCACCGGGCAGGGGTCGGTGTGTGGGCAGCATACCATTCCCCCCGGCTTCTGCTCCCCCTGTGCTTGGCTCCCGGCAGGCACGTGCACCTCCCTGCCGACGGGGCGGCTCTTGTGCTGCGTGCTGGTAGGCCGGGCCCTCCGAACCGCTCTCCCGGTTCTTTCTGTTCCCTTCACTCCTTGTGAAATCAATCGTCGTCATTTTGTTTGTGTTTCACACGTTTCCCCTCTGCTTCTTCGCATTCTTGCTCGTACAGAACTCCTTGTATTCCTAAATTCTGCTGTTTCCCTCCCTAACTGCTTTCCTCTCTTTTATTTTTTTCTGAATACTTTTTTTTTTTTAAATGGCATAAGGTTTTTCTTTGAAACTTATGAAATGGTTCCAGGGGATTTTCTAAATCACAAACAACATATTGGGTATAAATACTACAATGCAGCGAAAGTTTTTTTTTTTTTTTTCCAGGACAAAAAGTTTGTTATGCACACAGACCCCGAATCCTAAGTAATTCAATGAAGAGGAAAATTATTTACGGGTCCATCTTTTCCCATAAGGTTTAACAAATAGGTGCCCCGCCATCTCAGCTTTAAAAGGCAGGACAGGATGGTGTAGGGGAGAGACTAGCAGATGCATCAAAGAGGACAATGTCCTCTTGACAAATGTCATAACTTAGGGCTACTTGTGGTCCTAGGCACATACTGGCTATAGGGAGAAAAGCTAGTAGTTTTCTGAAATGAAATATTCATGTGTGAATGAACTGGCTAAAAGATTCAGAGAAAATACCCACTGGTAAACTTCCCACTGAATTTAAGGCATATGCAGTCATCCCGCTGGAGTTCACGGGGTCCCCTCCGCAGCGGGCCAGTTCACGGTGGTCTGGAGTCACTCCTTGGCATCCTGCCAGGGCACACGATTTAGCCCGAGTCCTCCATTCAGGGCTGAAGCAAAGGACGGGAGCCTCCCTCGGACCTTCAGGCACAACCCCAGCCAAGCACCTCCCCGTGTGATGGCGCGGCTGAGCCGTGTGAAGGCTGAGCCTGACGGGGGCCTACAGCTTCTGACCAGCTGCTCATCCACCCGGTCTGATCAGCGGCCGTCACATTTCTCAGGCTGTGGAAAGAGGGGACCGTGTTTCCCAGCACAGCCAGTTCCTTAAAAGCACTTGATGGTGTCTTCATCACCAAGGTTAAAAACGTGTCATCAATAAATGGGCGCTTTGGTATTCAAGCTCTCGCATGCTTTCGTTTGCTTTTTGTTTGGTTCTGTTGGTTTCCCCATCTGCTTGGCTCTTTCATTAATATTCTAGGTTGCTAGAGAAATCCGAACACTCCCCTCTCTGTCCTACCTGCCTAGCCCTCCTGTGGCCTGAGGCCCAAATTCCAAGTGATGTCCAGTCCCCGCCAAATCCTGGTGAGCCTTCATGACCGATGGTGGGGTAAATAGCACATGGGACTCTGAAGCTGAGGGCACCGGTCTGTCTCGAAGGCATGTCAGCCTTGCTCTCCATGGGAGACATTTTTGCATGTTTCAAAAATGAAAACACATCCCACCCATAGGGCCAGGTAATTGTGCATCCTTGGAAGGTGCTCTCAGCTATATCTGGCCCTGCACCGGGTGCCCACCTAGGTGCTGCCCCTGTGCCTCCAGGCACCCCAACCTCCCCCAGCTCTCCTGGACACAAGAGGGTGACTGACCACCACCTGATCCACAGGGGCCGCTTCCAGCGCCAGCTGCCCCTCTGGCTGTGGCTTCTGATAAATTATTAATCCCTGGAACACGAATGAGCTTGCTGTAAATATTAGCGTGTTTCCCAAACTCTGGGACCTGGAAATCTCCTTTCTCAAGATTTTCCTCTGATGTCACTATTATTGTTGTTTAATAATAAGGAAAATATGCCGGGTGTGGTGGCTCACGCCTGTGATCCCAGCACTCAGGAGGCAGAGGCAGGAGGATTGCTGAGTTCGAGGCTTGCCTGGGCTACACAGTGAGCTCAGGGCCAGCCTGAACTCCAAAGCGAGGCTCTGTCTCAAAAAAAAAAAAAAATAAGGAAAATACAACACTGACTCAGGCTTTAAAACAATAAATAAATAATCACATCTTATTGAATTATATGGGAAATACATTCAATCAAACACCTCCTTTTAATTACATTGCCTGCCAGGAATTTAACGTTTCACTATATATAAATGAGTACATTTACACACTATCCCTGTCATCCAGAGATTTTGTTTTTTCAGAAATATATTATTAGAGTTCATGGCCTTTTGGGATATTGGTGCAACTCAGGAAAACTGATGATTTACTAGAACTATGATGCTGTATATGTAAGAGTTATATTAATCTTTTTTTAGTATAAGAAACACTTTGCATATTTTAAAATAACATTAAAATGCATTGGTCTGAAGTATGCATAATCAAATTGGAAAGGAAATACAATCACGTGTTTTAAGTTATATTTTTATGTCATCTGCCTTCCGTAAGTGTGATCCATTTTGTGTTTTATGTCTTAAGGTAAATATAGATGCCTTGAATTGAATTTGTTTGTTCTATTCTCTTTGTTAAAGAGATTCACATAGATTCTAAGTGGTGCCCGCACTGTTGAAATGACAACGCCGTTGTGGGTGAGGGGGTTCCATGGGCACCGCTGCCCCTGCCCCTGGCCCTGTGACTTTGCAGATGGGACCTTGACTCAGCAGGACCTGCTGAGATCCCTGGGAGCCCAGGTGAGCTGGGCTTCTTGGCCAGGCCAGGGTGCTCCTGAGGGTCTTCCCATCCCCCAGCCTCCTTTGCATGATGGGCAAGGAGGGAGCTACCAGGCACAGGCAGAGTGACACAGAGGGCATGAGACAGCTGGGTGCCCAGGGCATGAGGAGGACAGGTGTATTGTTTCCAAACACGGAAACAGAACCTGGGTGGGAAAATCTCTTTGTCATTTTGCCTGTCAGCCCCCTCTGTTTGACCTTGAAGGAGGACACGATTCTGCCCCTTTTCTGTTCCTGTGGCTGTGGCTCCCGAGGGCCTGAAGCCAGCCTGCCTCCGCTGCCCTTGCCACCCCAAGCTTCCTGCAGTGGTGGGAACTGAGTTCCTGGCTGCTCAGTGCTTCTTCTCAGCTTCCGGTTCCTCTCGAACACACTTGGCCTGACTAGACCATTCATAGGTGGTCCTGCTGTCCGGGAGAGGGGAGGTGGCATTGTGGTTAAATATCTGCAAAATACCATACTGTGCTTTACTAGTCTGTCGACTACTTCGAAAGATAATGTTTTTTCTCGATTTCCCCTTCTATCTCAAAACTGTGACGTTCTGAAATGTGGGCTGATACTTACTGAGATAATCCTAATTTAGTTTTCTAGAAGAAAATACTTGATTTGTCCCAGAAAACAGAACCACAGCTATGTATTACAAGGCCTCCGAGGACAGAGGGCTTGTCTTAAGCTTTTGTCAAATGTTATCAACAAGATGTCTTTCTGCTGTTGTTTTTCACCAGATGTTTGGATGTTTCCTAAATCGTCGTGCCTCCTGAGAGAAATCCTACCCCTTAAACGTTAAATGAAAATGCTCAAACATTTATGCTACATATTATACAAATCAGAGTTCTCCCACAATTGGAGTCTCTGACGTCACAATTAACCTAGGACTCTGATTTCCCTGTCTCTGTCTTTCCTTCCTACTGATACATCCTTCTATGCAAGGCTTTTTATCAGGTATTAAATGCTTTATATTTTATATAACTTCATTTATTATTTCAAGATTTTTTTGGAGACATTGTCTAGTCTTGAATTCCGGGCTCAAATGATCTTCCTGCCTCACCCTTCCAAGCAGCTGGTTTTCAGGCATGATCAACTTCGCCCGGCTTTGACCTATATTTGGTAAATATTCACGTTGAGGAAAGATGGGTACTGGCAAAAATAAATGCAACACTACATTGCGAAGTCCCTATCACCAGGTGTGTTCGTGAGTTTCTTGTTTCCCTTTCCTGACTGAGGAGGTCCTAATTATAAACATGAAGTCTGGTTTCATAGACTTTGTGGATTTTGTAGACTTGGTTGTATTTCTGTGTTGCTCTGCTCTCCATCTCTGACCCTTGCTGATTTGTTTTGTCTCTGTGGATTGGCTAGACGGGGACACAGAGGCATACCCCAAACTCACCTCAGCACTACCTACTGTGGAGAGGAGCCCATGGGTACTGCAGCGAATATCACCAGGCTGCACATCCTCTGCCATCGCCGTGAGGCTTTGCGCATGTTGTTTCTCGCAGCCTCGTTTGCAGGTGAATGGATGGTGCCCCTCTGTCTCTGCACCTTCCCTCCTACCACTGGTTCAGGGTTATCAGAACAGAACGCAAATGTCAGTCCCCCCAGAATCTGTGCAAACCAGTCCTGGGTATGATTTGTGTGTTAAAGTGGAGCTGCACTAGGTGTTAAATGAGTTGATTTGATTTTGTTCGGTTTGACATGCGGACTACGTATTCCTTTTGTTGTTCTTGGAGCATTTAGAGACAACTTTGATGGGGCTTTTGGGTTTGGTCTGGACTATCACTTTTCCGAATCTCAAACGTGTTTGCACAAAGGGAAATGTTTATGCCCTCTACCGATCTCCTTTAGAATGCTAGGATTCAGTGGCATACATCAGAGTTGTGTCCATTCTGAGTTCGAAATTAGTTTTTCCTAATGGCTTCCTTCGAGAAACTGCAAAGTTTGATGGTGTTTAGTAAACCCCAAGTTTTGTCACTTAGTAAAAAAACATGAATTTGAAATGTAATGCATTAATCTTGGGAGGATTTTATTTGGGCTGCTACAGTCAAGTCAAAACAACCACAGTAAAAGTTTTGAAAGTCCAATATATTTCTGCTCATAATTTGGGTAAGGCCATTGTGCCCATATGAAGATTAGTTAATTTCTGCCTTTGGAGAAAGGCTCAGATTCCTAGCTGCCTTCACAGAGACTATTTCAACCCCAGTGGTTTATTTTTTATTTGAGTTTTTCTTTAAAGGAAAACTTCTCTACATAGGAAAGGTGACATTTTTGAAAATCATTTTGTCATTTTTCTATATCCTAGGCTATTTCAAACAGTGGCATTATGAAATTAATTCAACGGAAGTACAGAAATCTCCCACAGAGTGGGCAGGCACATAGCCCAAATGTCTACACATGATCAAATGCTGCGGAATTCACATTTCAGAATTACCCTTAATTGTGTCACAGTGAGGCTTCTCTTACCAAGTTAATAAGGCTAAGCCATAGGTTTGGATTTGAATTTATGCATCATATTATAGTTCTTTTACATCTGTCCACATAATCAAAAAGATGGGCAAATATTTTTAGAGGCACTACCTTTCCAAAATGTTGTGTGTAAAATGGAATCTTATATATGAAACTCTATCCTTGAGTATTACTTAGAATTTGACAGTTTGTGTGTGGATTATAAAAGCACAGAAATTTGGCTTTCTGTGATCTCAATCTTAGACACTGTTGAGTTCTGAGGTCTTGCAGAGCAAATTGGGGAGAAAGCATGAACATTAATGATATTGTATGTACTTACATAAATAAGAAAGGTCTTGAGCATTACACCTATAGGTTCAGGGTATAAAATAACTTCTACACTTGCTTCATTTGGGTAACAGAGGTCCAGGGATGGAACCCCCAGATTCCAGGACCCACAAGCCAGTCAGGATGCCCAGCAGCCACAGAGCTGCAAGTGTCTGCTATTCAGATCCTGGGAGAGCCCAGAGCTCAGGGATGCAGAAAGCAGGGCATGTCTCAGAGGGCACAGGGCAGAGGGGGTTAACCAAAGGCAGGAAGTGATTTAGCTACTGACTGGGCCACAGGGCACAGCAGCACCACTGCGTGAATCCTGGCGAACTGAGGAAGAACAAGACTTCTTCCTGGCTGTGCACAGGGAAGTTCTGCCCACACACCTGCCTGCCCGTCATTCACAGCGTGGTTTATATGGACCAAGGTTAAGAATCAGAGCAGTAAAAAGTTGATCAGGCACATTTGAAAATATTTTTATTTGTTTATGTTTGATTACATTCAGTTTGGGGTTTTGATACACATGAGCATCACATCTTGGTAGTTTCCTTGCCCCCAAATTCCTAAGACACCTCCTCTCTCCTTCCCTAGTTTGCCTCACTAATTCTATAATGTTTGCCTTCCTGTTTCTTAACATGACTTTATATTTTACTCTTTAGTTGTTCATGTTCTGGGTCTCATATTTAAAAATGCATGTGATGTTTGATTTTTTTTTTTTTTGAGACAGGGTCTCACTTTGTAGTTCAGGCTGGCCCTGAGCTCACTATGTAGCCCAGGCAAGTCTCGAACTCAGCAATCCTCCTATCTCTGCCTCCTGAGTACTGGGATTACAAGCGTGAGCCACCACACCCAGCAGATGTTTGATCTTTAATGCTTATTTCACTTAGTGTTTTGGTCTCAAAATCATCCTATTTTCCTACAAATGATTCAAATTTATCCTTTTTATGACAGAGTAGTACTCCATTGTGTGTACATATCACATTTCTGTATCCATTCATCTGTTGCTGCCCTAGAAACCAACTCTATGGTTTAGCCATTTTGAGTTGTACCGGATCACTGTCATATACTGATATTAGCTCTTTTGGGGAAACAGACAGAGGAGACATAGCTGGGTCAAATGGAATTCCTATTTTTAGTTTTTGAGCAGTGTTTATACTGATTCCCAAATTAGTTGTACTAGTTTACTTTCCCACAAAAAGGGCTTCTTTTCCCTATAACTCTGGCTGTGTTTGTTGCATTTGGGGTCTTGGTAATTAACAGCCATTTTTCAAGAGTAAGGCAGAGTCTCAATGTTATTTTGATTTGTGTTTCTCTAATTGTCAAAGATGTTAAGTATTTTTTTCATATATTTTGAACATTTGTATTTCTTCTAAGAAGTATATATTCACTTAAATTGCCCATTTTAATTTTATTTTTTGTTTTGAGAGATCAAATTTTTGAGTTATTATCTATTTTAGATAATTAAAACTCTGAGAAATAACTGGCAAGATTGTTTCCCATTCGTTATGTTGTCTCTTAAATCCATGGTCAGTTTTCTTTGCTGTGCAGAAGTTTTTCAATTTGATATAACCCCATTTGTTGATCCTTGGTATTATTTCTTATGCAATTGGGTCTGTCCAGGAAATCCTTGGCTAAGTCTCTGTCTTCAAGAATTTTACCAATTTGTTTTCTTCTAGCAGATTCAGTATTTCTTTTTGTAAAAAATTTGAATCTTTATTGGTACATTATATCTACACATCATGATCTCACACACAATATGGAGAATTGTACGAGCACATGACACAATGTTTCTGTTTTTGTGTACAAATCTTCAATCCATTTTCATTTGATTTTACTATAGGATGAGAGATATTGAAGAAGGAAATGAATTTGAAAAACCTTTTTATTCATGTAAAACCCCAGCTTGTCTCTTGGAAGTCTCTAGTTAACCCCCTCCCATTTCCTCTCATAGCTCTGCAAACGTTTTTTAGTCTACAACTTTTGTTACATTTGAGGTTGGGCACCTCAGAACACTCAACAATCTTGGTCTCAGAAATTTCTTTCCTTTCAAAAAGTTACTTGAACTTGGTTCATTACCATAGGTGGAAATTTATGCACTGCTCTAGCCAATGGAGCTTGTAGTCTTTGCATGTAGGAGCCAATGAGATGTGTAACCAATAGAATTGCTGGCTCCAACCAATGAGCTGTAACTAAATGTCACTCTGCCTCTTCATTTCAGGAATGTTCCATAACAAAGATATAAATAGCCTGGCTTTAGTAGCACCTGCACCAGTCTCTTCATGGAGAAGTCCCTCCCTGGTCTGCTAGTGTTAGAGTAAAGCAGCACACTTTGCTTGGAAAACTCTTGAGTATGTCTTCCATTCTCCTGGACTGGCTACATGGAACTCTGAAATGCAGCACTTGAGCTGGTCTACTCTAGCTGGCATTCGGCCGCTTCAGTATGAGTCAAGATTCATGCTTCTGTATGTCATTCACATACCAGTTTTCCAAGAACCATTTGTGAAAAAAGGCAATCTTTTCTTCAATGTTCACTATTGGCCCTTTATGAAAAATCAGATGGCTGAAGAATATTATATGAAATGTGGACTAATATTCAGTAGATAATGTTGACTGGCACTCTAAATGTGTATTATCTTTTAGATAAAATAAAATGACATAATTATAGTAAGGAGTGCTCTTGAAAACCTTGCTCAATTCGTCATCACCTCAAGCTTTTTAAAATCTAAGTTGTAGAAATTTAAGTTCACAGAATTGGTCAGAAGGATTTTTTAATTCACAATTCCCATTGACTTTGGTCCATGGAAGGACTTCTTGTTTTAATTGTGCTTCTTCATATGATGAATAATATATACATGATTCATGAGTATATATGAGTTGATCACCAAAGGCAAGAAATAAACTTTACCAATAATTACCAAAAATTTACATATATGTTTTTAGTTTCTATTTTGTTTATGCCTTAAAATGTATGCATTAAATAGTAGTGTTTTCCTATGAATTAGAATAAGTTAATTCACCTTTAAATGGATGCAATTTATTAATCTAATGAAATGCACTGTAAATAAATGAAAGTCTTAGGGGCTGCTACCACCGTCTGCTGTTAATTCATCTACTACCCAGAGGAACATTTAGGCCACACAAACACTCAACTGCTTGCCTCCTACCCCATATCTAGTTAGTGAGGAAGGAACAGAATCCAAGATAAGCAACAGTAGTTGTGATGCTACCATGTGAATTCAGCCTGCAGTGGAAGATGGGTCCATCTAGAAGGTGATGGAAGACACTGGAATGCAGAGGTCATTCTGAGCATCGCTAACCCACTTGCACCCCTCACTTGTCCGTCACTGACAAAATGCCTGAGATGATTAGAAGGAAAGGTTTATTGTAGCTACAGTTCTGGAGCTGTCTTTCCATGGTCAGTTGGCCCCTTTGCTTTTGGGCCTTTGATGAGGCCATACATCCCAGTGGGAGTGTGTGTCACAGAAAGCCATGGAGCCAAGGGGAGGAGCAGGACTAGAGTCCCAGGACCCCTAGGGACCACCCCTCCTCTCTCTGACCTTACCCAAGTATTACCCCAGGCCATGGTCTTACCTTCAGTACATGGGACTTTCGGGGACATTGAAGATCCAAACCACATCCCCCAGGTCTGCCAAGAGCTGACATGTGCAGCAAAGGCCAATCCACAGTGTCCAGTCATGGTGGTCAGTATTTCTGCATCACAGCCCACAGACTGGGAAACCATCCACGTAACACTCCACCTCTAGAGGGAGTCAGGCTGCAAAGTGCATTTGGGGTCACTTCCGTCACAGGAGAACATTAATCAACCTTCCCAAGCACCTTCCTTGTCTTCTGGCAGCCTCCTTTTCCTCTAAAGTTTGCTTTAATTTTGATTTTTCACATGAAGAATGATATATACATGATTTATGAGTATATATGAGTTAATCACCAAAGGCAAGTAGATAGATCTTACTCTCTGTCTTTCCCTTGGCCTCGGAAAGATACTGAACCTTGGTCTCTGACTCTTCATCACAGGTGACCTTACCAGAGGTGACTGGATAAAACCCAGGGGAACCAGAGGCTTTGGAAATTTCAACCCAGAGAGAGAGGGAGGTGCTGCAGCTGGAGTTATTCGAGGTCTCTGTGGATGTAGCTATTTCTGGTGTGGCGCAAGATGATCAGCCCTCAGACACTCTGGGGCAAGGCGAAGAGTAGAGGCCTGGGTAGGTCAAGGGAAAAGAAGAAATCATGGAAAAGAAGGACAGAAATGATCGATATTACAAGACACAAGTCTGTGTTTGCAGTTTGAATTTCCAAGCCCTGTGACACCGAGATATAATTTTGTTACATCGTTTCTTAATTGAGAAATAAAAACTGCACAGGTATACTTATGCACATGATGTTTTAAAACAGTTATGTGTCTTCAATTTTTAGATACAAGTGAGATTAATTTTTAATTTGCCTCCATCTTGCACACTTTTACTTAGGTGAATTTAACTGTCTTTCTTTTCTTTGAAATTGCAGCCAATAAAATGTTTAGTAGAATGAGATGAGAGGGAAAATGTTCATATAATAATAATTTTCTACTGTACACAGGACTACTACAGTCTTCATCAGAAGGCATCATAAACCTTCATCATGAGGCGTATGTTTGTGTACTGATGTGTGAAACTCTCTCAAATTTTATTAATTTTATATTACCAACAACAAAGTCGGATCACCTTTTTATACAGCCCCTTTTACCTTGGCTGCCACAAAACTCAGAATAACATTTCATATTGATCACCTCTCCTTTTCTTTTATGAACATAAAATGCTTGCTTGTCTCCTGACTTGTGACTTTCAGATTAGAAAAATTTAACTTCATTTTATCTTTCATTTTACACTGGTAGTTTTGGTATTTTTATAAATGTCACCATATTTTATTTTTTAATTCTTAATGAACTGAATACAGTAAATAGTACTATTCAGACTCTTTCATACTATATACATTGTGAAATACCTAAGGAAGTGTTGGGCTTTAGAAAATCAGCTATATTTATTTAAAAATTCTTAAATTTCAAGTTTGCTGTAGGACGAGACCCATGGAGTTCCCCAGTTGGGCACAGAATGCATGCTTTGGAGTAATAAATATATTTAAGAAGGAATTAAAGTTCATTACTAGGTAAGAAAAGTATTTCATAAAATAAAGTGGTGTTACTCTTTGATTAAAACTGACCCATTCTAGATCAAGAACAATTGGAATTTACTCCTGGATAACATGACAGAGAAGGACCCAAGTCCAGATGTAGATCCAGAAAGAACAAAGCATTGTGGGTATTACCCAGAAATAAGGCACAGAGCTGTGATAGCAAATGCCCATTCTACTGTGTTGAGGACTGGTGCAGATTCCAGGAGCAGGAACTAAAGGGAATGTTTCTCTCTTTTCTTCTTTATTCCATTTTTCCCTCTGTATCCTCTCGCATCTACGTTGATGGTTGCCTCCAATATTTTCCTATGCTTGATGTCTTTATGGCTTCACACAAATATTCTTAGAGCAAGAGTGTTATACATTATCTCAATTTTTGCAATCAAAGCCCTTATTGTTGGAAGTTATGTCTCTTGCTTTCTTTGCGTTGGTCCTTTTGGCCACTGCTCACACCCTTGTGCCCAAAGAAATCTGTGTGTGTACTTCTAGTTTAAATTTACTGTGAGTTCTATTACTTGGATTCAGATCCAAGAATTTTCTATGGCTTCAATCTTCATGAGGCAGTCTAATAATTCCTGTAGTGATCTGGAGTTGGATCCCTTCGATAATTAGCATCAGTTTTAACACTTAAACCTATAGCATTGAAATTTTAGGATATATTCAATATAATGGAATCTCCTGGAAATCATTCCCTAAAACACACACACACAGAATTTTCAGACTAACTAGTACTCATTAGGTGCTGAGTATATATTTCTTTTTTTTTTTTTTTTTTTTTTTTGAGACAGGGTCTCACTTTGTAGTTCGGGCTGGCTCTGAGCTCACTATGTAGCCCAGGCAAACCTTGAACTCAGCAATTCTCCTGTCTCTGCCTCCCGAGTGCTGGGATTACAGGCGTGAGCCACCACGCCTGGCACTCTGAGTATATATTTCTTAAGTGAATGAATAAATGGGTCCAACCAAAAACTCTGCTTTGTTGTCCTGTCTTGCATCATGCGTGCTGTGTGCATCTCTGAGGTGCTTGCTGTCAGCCTGCCCTCAGGGGCTCTGACTCAAGACCCCTCCATCTCTGGAGTGGCCCTGTCACTGTCTGAAGGCTGTAGAGGGAGGTAGAGGCTGGGTCCACATGGCCATGGAGAGATGTCGGGTGCCCCATGGCTCAGGCATCCCTCTGACAGCCTCCTCAGGCTGTCCCGGCCCTCCTCTCCAGCCTCATCCACCACCCATTACTTCCTGGCTTGGTAACAAGCAGCTCTCACACTGACCCCTCTTATTTTTGGTCCTAGGGGATTTATTTTTCCCTGAAAGTCAGAATTGCTTTTAGCTTCAGGGCTATTTTCTCCCTAGCACACACCAGCTGCAGCTCATCAGTGTGCTTCGGTCTGCACCGCCCTCTGCAGAGCCTCCTGCTTCTCCGAGCTGGGCCGGACTCGGCCTTCTGTCTGTCCGCAGTGCAACTTCGCTCTGCTCTGGTTTTCAACCTCGGCCCGTGTCCGTTTCAGCACAGCAGCAGTTTGTCTTCTCAGTCTTTAGGCCTCTGAGCCGGCTGCTTTCTTTTTCTAAGAGCCATCTTTTTGCAGATATTCCAATGATTTACTTTTTATACACATGCACACACACTTTATATAATATAAACTTATGTTTTTTTACTACTTTTCTACATCTGATACTATCTTACTTTTATTTATCTTCCCCTGTTGGAATATCTGGTTGGAATAAGGAATGAGAGGACCAGCTCCAGGCGGCACGTTTAGAAATACACTTTAAAATAAATGAAATGCATTTTTCAGGCCTTGGAGATACACAGTGGCAGGCCACTCTTTGAGCGTGGAGAATCTAAGCAAAGGTCTGCCTGTCTCCCGGTGGCTTCTTTCTGATGCTGCCGGAGGGTCCCTCCTGGCTCCCGTCTTGGAAGCACAGACCCTTAGACTCAGCAAGCCAGCGCAAAACTCCCTGGAAACTTGCCTTTGGGCAAGTCTATGGCAGGTTTTGGAATCACCATAGCCACTTCCAGTTTTGCTTTCTCAGTCATCCAGCTACGGGCCTCCACAGAATGGATGAGTGTGGTGTGAATTGTTCACAGTAGTCCAGCAGTTCATGGAAGACTCAGTCTGAGGACACTTGGGACTGGTGCAGATTCTCAAGTTCCTCCTTTTCCTCTCTAATACTAAGTTCAGTTAGGTGAGGGTTCCCAGGGCACCTTGAATGTGTCTCTGTAGATGACGGCTTCCCCCTTCTCCCTGAGGAACTCGAGACAGCAAAGTGCTTTTGGGTACTCAGTCTTCTAATTCTTTTTTTTTTTTTTTTTTTGAGACAGGGTCTCGCTTTGTAGTTAAAGCTGGCCCTGAGATCACTATGTAGCCCAGGCAAGCCTCGAACTCAGCAATCCTCCTGTCTCTGCCTCCAGAGTGCTGGGATTACAGGCTTGAGCCACCACGCCTGGCACTGTGGTATGTGGTATTGATTGCTGGTGGGCGTAAGTCACCACGCCCAGCATTGTATGTGGTTACCAGGATTGAACTCAGGACCTTGTGCTTGCGAGGCAGGTGCCAGAACCACTGAGCTAAATCTCTTTTTTTTTTTTTTTGAGACAGGGTCTCGCTTTGTAGTTCAGGCTAGCTCTGAGCTCATTATGTAGCCCACGCAAGCCTCAAACTCAGCAATCCTCCTGCCTCTGCCTCCCGAGTGCTGGGATTACAGGCGTGAGCCACCACGCCCGGCACCACTGAGCTAAATCTCCAGCCCGAGTCTTCTAATTCTAATCTGTTGCAGCTCCTGAACTTGGAAACTGTGTCCAATTTATTAAATCAACTGTGCAGACTAGTGGGTGAGTCTAGTTAACCAAAATTGGAAGGCAAATGCTATTTACAAGCAGTCATTTTAGTTAATTTGGCTTGAGCATGACCCTAGGAGGAATGTGTCCACCAGGGAGTGTGGTTGACCGTGTCTTGAGTATCTACCACCTCCTGCTCCTCAAGTGTATCTGGAGGGAATGTCATTCTTTTCTAGAAGACTGAAGAAAATCACCCAGCTTTCCCTGTCATCTAGTTATCCAACTGCTCTAGACAATTACAATGTGAGAGAGATTTTGATTAACAAAAGTAATTTCTTTTAAATGCAGGAAGAAGGGATAGACAAGTCAAAACCTGAACAGCATTAATAAATTGCTCAAAAATGTATGTATTAGAAGAGAGAGGCTTAATTAATTATATAAATATAGAAAGGGACAAGTGCAGCCAGCAGGTTAATAATGAATATTTCAGAAGCCAGAGCTTAAAAATATGTTCCTTAATTATGTTCACTTATGGAATCCTGAAAGAAAAAGTGCTAAGGGAATAAAAAACTCCCAGTGCCTAAAATGAAGGTGAGTCATAAGGAATTGTGAAAGAGAAATTGTGAGCATATGACATCGATGTGTTATAATCATTACAGCCTCTTTTTCTCTTATGTACACATCGATACAAAATGTTCTTTGTTATTTCACATTTCAGAAGTTGGAGTTCAGTGGCATTTTAGACAAAAACAGATAAGCTGTAAATTCTTCCAGAATTTCTTCTTGTACATTTATCTCTAAAATCTTGATTTCCTACCAGATAAGGCTCTGTAGCCAAGAATAAGAAAGTCAGGCTTGTATGTAGAAAATAAACATCTTGGTGAGGTTTGAGGAAAGGAGGACCTGAATAGTCCACTTAGCATTGGATTCCATCAATTATGTGGTTTACTGAAACTTTGATTTCTCTACCAGTATTTGGATAAGCACTATAGCCAGAAATTTACTATTAATGATCAATCATGGGTGTGGGGTTGGTAGGACTTGTGATTGGTTTCCTTCTGAACTTTGGGATATTCAATTTATTTTAATGCAAGTGAGGATCACAGAATCATGGAGTTTGCTCTGAATTCAATCACTGAGTGCTACCCCCACCCAGCACCAGGGTGGACCAGAGTTTGGGTCCTGCTAGAATGAGCTTCGCTGGTTGACATAGGGAACTGGCAGACACCCCTCCATAGTCATGAGCAGTTCTCTGTCTCAGGTCTCCTTACCTTAAAAACAGACAAACAAATGGATTTTGCTCAAGGAACTGCTGGACCCAAGGTTCAGCAGGCATGGTGGTCTTAGCCCGCTGCTGCTGTGCCACAGCAAGCCCTGTCCTCCAAGCCCGAAAGATGCCCCTAGCTTTACTTTTCCCTCTGCTCTAGTATCTCCTAGAAGACGTTCAAACCCATCACATCCTACAGAACAGCAGCCGAGAGACTAGGGTTTACAAACACAGCCCACAGTCTCTTAGCTGAGGGAGAAATCCAACGCGTGTATCCCTTGTTTCCATAAAGTATTGTCTGAGAAGTAGGCCTTGTGCTGCTGGAGAGGTGAAATTCAACAAATCTCCAGTCTAGACTACCTCAAATTTCACATAAATATTGCTCTGAGGATCTGTGTGAGTCACTGCAGCTCATTCCATGAAAAAGAACCAACCTGGTGGATTTGGTGCTGGAGTCTGACCACGTGCTTTGGAAAGACAGTGCAGTGGTAGGAGATGCCAGGCCGTGTTGGCTGTGTGGCTTTCCATGTGGCTCTGGTCTCCTCCTCCTCCTCCTTGAGTGTGATCCTGCTGTGATCAGGTCTGTCTTCCTCCATGGTGAGCGCCCAGCAGGTGCTGACCCAGGACATCTCCTCTTCTACACCAGCGTGGCTCTGGCCCAGTAACACTCACCACAGAGGGCGTGCCCAGGGGTGCCCTTTGACTTACTGAGGAGAAAGTGTCTTCCTACATAGCAGATAGTCGGGGAGATGTTCCTCTGCTCCCACAGGATGCTGTCACTGTGTGTGCCACAGTCTGGTGCCTGCGGCCATCTTGAAACCTTGCTGGCACAGGGTGGAGCCATGAACCCACAAGTGAGAACAGACAGCGGGAGACAAATGATGGTGCTGGTCACCAAGGACACCGTGCGGCCTCTGACATTCCCACCTCTTCCTGCTATGCCAGTGGCTTCTCCTTACACAAGTTCAGGCCATTTACCTCAGTCTTTCAAGATAGCTACTTGAGGGACTTTGATTGCTTCCTACAGAAAGAGTTTTAATCCATATACAAATAATGTGAAAACGTGGTCACCCCTCTGAAGGGCTTCTGCTTCGGGAGTGCACTTCCATAACTAAAGATGCTTCTAAGAATATATAGTTGGCTGAATTACTATCACGGTGAAGGAATATTCAAAACTTAATCAGTTTTCAGTTCAAAGAAATAACCGCTAATAAAAAAAATGCTTTTGGATCATTCGTGAAGCAGAATACTTTATTCCATATGGCATCCTGTATGTCCATATGGCTTCAGGAATTAGAGAGGTATATTTGTCAAAATATTCAATCAATTGCAGCCCTGAAAGTTGATAATGTTATGTGTTTGGAGCACACACCATCTCTGGAATATGGGGGAAAGTCAAAGGAGCAAACGCCAGCCAAAGGGAGATCGCGGCTGAGTTTGTCTTCAGGGCAGAAAGGAAAGGGAGAAAAGAGGCCTGAGGCTCTGTAATTTAATCTAAATCATGTGAGCACTCGGCCGCGCTCCAGTCACCTCGGCAGGGTAAAAGCTGTGTATAATAAGCTTTATTCAAATAAGAACAGGGAAGGAAAATTAGGATTATTTTACATTTTAATTAGCATAATTTCTGATCCTATATGAAGAAGTTACCTTTAAAAAAAGACACGTGTTAAGGAAACTTAAACACCTTTAACATATTGGTGTTTCTTTTTCAAAATTTTGTTCTTTTTCATCCACCTGCTCAGCCCTACATCAGGCACCACCCGCAATGGCTTCTGCGTTTGGTACCTAGAGATCATGCAAGCTGTGATCAACTTAAGCTTTTCTGTGCAAATTCATCTTTTCCAATAAAGAGTTTAAGAGGAGCTGTCATGGGCGAGGGTGCCTTCTGTGCATGGGCACTTCCTGTGTCCTGAATCTCCCATTTTGGGTTTGGAGCTGTCAGAAAGAATGGGGGGGGGAGCTCCATAGCACAGGAAGAGGTTCCCAGGAGACAGGTGTTTAGGAGGAAGACCAAAAACAGAAAACAAAAGAAGTAAGAGATCTGAGCTGGCCTGTAGTTCAGCAAAGTTCTCCCAAGGGAGTGAAGGTAGAAGGCGTCCCAGTACTGCATAGAAAAGACAACTGATGATCAAAGGAACAGGGCTGGTTCTCCCTGGGTCAGAAGGCACAGAGCCCAATTTTGGAAATATCCTTCTCATCAAATGAACGGTTCTAAGCCCTGAATGCAGACTGTTTCCAACACGAGCAAGGGAATAAAACACAGTGGGCGCAGTGTGGGTGCACAAAGGGGCTGGTAAAGGAATGCATTCAAGCTAGCATGCATGTATGTCCCAGAAGTTCTGTCCTGGGACTCGGGGGTGACACATGGGTTAGCCAGTCCCTTCCTTTCACCTTCACCTTTCCCCAGCTGGCCACAGGGCCTCCGAGATGCTCTTCTTGGGCTTCAGCTCTGGCAGAACTCTGTGAGGCGGTGCCTTTGAGCAGTTTCGGCACAGAGAACTAGCTGTGCCTGCCCCGGCACAGCAGACACCTGCTGAAGAGGAACTATGGCTTGGAATAATACCGGAGCTATTGGATCTTCTTCAGCGACAGAAGAGGCAATACTCTCCCTTCCCAACCTCTGTGCTGAGTCTCTGAGAAACACCTGCTGCCTCATAGGCCAAGTTCTCCCCTGCACATGCACACAGTAGGGTGTGCGTAGCTCGAGGGCAGGGCAAGCCTCCCCGAGTGGTGCAGGGGCTGAGAGCCCTGTGGCACTGGGGTACACGTGCAGACACCATGGGGTTCGTCTCCTGTCCTTCCCACCCTGGGAAGATCTTCTTGATGTCCCCAAGCCACACTGACTTAAAAGTCCTTCTAGACACTCAGCACTATACAGTTTAGTGATTGACTATGTCCTGCAAATTCCTTCTTTTCTCTCCACGTATTTGCAAGGGTGATGCCTTGTGGTTTCCCTCATTTCTTGCCTCAGTACTTAGCACAGCACTGCAGGTAAGTGAGGCTGATTGACTCCAGATGATGAAGCTTTAGCAAGAAACTTGGAGTCAGCAAAATGGCCTTTACAGATTAGCTTGTGATAATAGTCATCTTCCTGTGTCTCTGACATGTTAGTAAAGACTGAGGAAGGATAAACTTTTTCATCTTTGGATGTCTTTGATGTGTGCATTGGAAAGGTGCTTGCACACAGGGACAGAATATTGTTTACCTCACACTGTCTCTTTTTAGAAGCAATTATTAGGAGAGCAGTACCTCGGTGGTTCCACAGTTCTGGAAAAGATGGGCCCTGGGTCGTGTCACCTAACGCAGAGCTCACAAACAGAAGCAATATCTTTCTCAGTGCCTCTATTTGCCCCCCCAGACAGTTCAGAAACAGAGCTGTTCGTGAGCTGAGACACCACTGTGTACGTCTGCAGGCCACAGAAGATGCACCCAGCTGGGGACCTGGGAATCGGGACAACTACACACCACAACTCAACCCTTTTTGCTTCTTCCCTCGCCGTGCTAGGACCAGGCGTTGTCCTGACTCTGAACTTCCTGTTTCTCCCTAGAACTAATTTCTATCTTCCTTGGTTTTGCTGTTTTGAGAGCACTTGTAAAGACAGCTTCTGGGAGGAAAGCGGGGGATGGAGGTTATGAGAAGGGACTGGAACGTGAGAGGCCCCTCCGGGGTGTGCACCTGTTACACCGCCTCCTCCGTCTCCCACAGCCCGTCTCAGCGCAGTCGCCCCCCTCTACAGGCCACCAGAACAGCTGGATTAGACATTTATATGTTGGCGCCAGAACAAATCACCACCGACTTCCGGATTCACAGCTCTCACCTCACAGTTCCGTATGTCAGAAGTTCTGGAGGCCCCCGTAGGCGTGATGTTTTCTGCTGGAGGAGCGCTAGGGAGTTCGTCCACTCTGCTTTGCAGCCTGTAGAACCCTGGTGGGCCCAGGACACGTTCCCCACGATGGGAAAGGAGCGCTGCTCTGGCCCAGGCACAGAGGAACACATTCAGAGGAGCAGTGAACACAGCCTGTCTGTCCGTCCGCTTGACTGATGTTGCGGTTCCACCATCTGTCACGAATATCCAAGAACTTGTCTGTTATCTATATGACACTGAAAGACATATTCACTTACATCGGATTATTCTTACATCTTTCATGTTGGACTCTGGGTTTATGTCCTGAGTAAAGTATAGTTTGGGCTGGCCGAGCCACTCTGATGCTTATTTTAACAACAGCAACGGTACTGAGAGGAATGAAATATTAGACTACCTCCCTCCAAATTAAAACAAATACAGAAAAACTTATAAGTAACTCTTTTTCTACTTTTATCTACTACTTGTCTGATTCCAAATATCTATGTATCTAGAATGTTGTTCTAGGTTAAGTTGATTTTCTTCCGCATAGAGTAAAAGAAGTATTATTCCTAATATTTTGTAGCCGAGGATATTCAGCTATGAGATCAAGTGTTTCATATTTGAATTTATTATATAAAATTATACTTTCTCACTTTCTTAAATAACTTAGTTTGGATTATTTTCCTGGCTTTATTGAGATATGATTGTGAAATGAAAACTGCGTATATTTAAGGCTTTGTGACATGTTTCCATCATGACGTGATCACCACTGTCAAGGTAACCGGTATTGCTCGCCTCAGTTATATTTTTATGTCTATATTAACAGCGTGTAAGATCTGTTCTCCAAGCCGACTTCAAATACACAGTACTTTATCACTAGCCACAGTTGCCACATTATACACTGGCTCCCAGAGATATCTGCCTTCTGACAGAAAGCTTGGGCATACGCAGGATGTCCTCCATTTGTTCTCGCTCACTGCTCCCCCCGCCCCGAAACCACTATTTTACCTTCCAAACCATGGTTCCGTTTTAGAACCTGCATCCAGAGCAGACTGTGCTGCATTTGTCTATGTCAGGCTCTGCTTACTGAGCCTCTTGTATTTCAGTTTTGCCCCCGCTGTTGCTCTTTCTGAAAGGAAACGTAGCGTCCCACCGTCTCTGAGCATGTCCTCTGTCCGACCCCTGGTGATGAATATGTGGGTGGTGCCACATCACATTGGCTGTAAATACTGCTCAATAAACTTGGGGAACGATCGACACTGATTTCATTTCCTTCGGACCTATGCTCAGGAGTGGGATTGAGGAAACATTTGACTTTTGGGGAGAATTTCATCCATTTTCTCCAGTGGCTGGGATTAGTTTATATTCTCACAGGGTACACGGGCTCTATACTCTGTATCCTCACCAATGCTTGTTAGCTTTTGTCCTCTTCATAATATTCATAGTGATATTTAGAGCCAATGTTTCATTGTGTTTTTTTAAGGAAATCATCTATTAGTATGTTTTAGAAATACATAATGATTACAGTCATTATGAAAATTTGTACCTGTACATGATAGGTCTTAGTCTTTATTCTCATTCTCCCTCCCTTCTTGGACTTATTCTTCTCCATGTTTACAAAAGCTTTGTTTCCCTTCTTTCTTTTTTAAATTGTCCCTCCTTTCCTTTCTTCTTCCCCTCTCTTATTTTTCTTCTCATTAGTGGCTTTGATTTGCACTTCTCTGATGAATGTGATGTTAAACATACTTTCTGGCAATTTGTCTTCTTTTGAGAAGTTTCTATCTAGAGGTTTTGCCTGGTTCTACATGATGTGGTTTTCTCGCTCTCAAGTTGTTTGAGCTCCCTGTATATGTTTGGTATATGTCTCATTATAAGGATGGTATCTCCTTAATCTACCCACATGTCTTTGAGCCCAGTGATTTTTCTGCTTGACTGAAACCCTCTGTGGGCCTCTCAGCCCAGCTGCTGTGGTCTGTGGCTGCAGACTTTTAAAATGATCTCTCTCTTTGTTAAACTTTTTATGTTGCTCATGCTTTTATTTTCTGAATTTTGATTATCATGTTCTCCTGTAGCTCACTGAGCTTAAGATTATTTTGAATGTTTTGTCAAGCAGTCTGTGGACTCCACTGGGGGTGGTGGTTACTGGTGGATTTTGTTGTTTGTTTTTGTTGAGTGGGGTTGTGTTTCTTTGATTGCTAGTACTAATCCTTGTGGTTTGGGCTGGTGTCTGTGCATTGGAAGATTAGACACCACTTGGGTCATTTGAGCCAGGAGAGACCTTCACCCTGGGTTCATTCAGAACCTCTGGGTGGGGCTGGGCTCCTCTGTCTCTCAGGAGCTTGCCCAGCCATAGGTCAGCCTGTGGCCGGGCCTGGTACCTGGGACCACAGGGCCCAGCTTCATGATTCAGTGCTCTCATGGGCCAGGGAACTGGGCACACTTGGCAGGACTGCATCCCGCAGTAACAGGGACAACCAAGGCTCTAAAAATTTCCAGTGCTGAGCCAGGCCTGGAGGTAGGAAGTTTTTTTTTTCAGGCTCAAATCAATACTTTCTCCCATGTTTGGCTACATGAGTATCGATTTGATGAAAAAATGTATTTCACTTAGTTTTTGGCCCAATTTCATTTTTTTCTAAAACAAAGTAGCTGGTATTAACAGATTATTTTGTGATTTTTAATATCCATCCAAAATTTTAATATGCCTCACTGAAATAATTTTTATTTTAATTTGTCTTACATATTATTCAACCATAAATCCTGCTTTTTAGGGTTAAAAATCAGATAACAAGAAAATTGGCCATTTAAAGTAGCTGGTGGAAGTTAGTACACTCACAATGTTATCCTGCCACTATTTCCATAAAGCACCAACATACTGTTTTCATTTCAAAATAAAACCTAGTACATGATCACTCCCAGTTGTCTTCTAACCTCCATTCATGGAAATCAATAATTTGCTTTCTATCTCCATTTTCAGGAGATACTCAAATGAACTTATCTAATTGATTTTTCACTTATTAAATAATTATTTGCAATGTACCTGGAGCACAAAAGAAAGATCTAGATTGTTGACATACTTATAAGGAGCATTTACCATAAAGTTCTGATATTGATACGGTGTGCATATAAGTTTTTGAAAAAAAAGGGAAATGATTTCTTGGGAGTTTTTTTTCCTGGCCAAAATTGGCAAGAAAATATCTGTAAACCATGTATCTACAAAAGAGTTCATACCCAGACCAGAGAAAAAAACAAACCCCTCCAAGTCAGTGAGAAGATAACCCTGGAATCAATGAAAGATTTAAACACCTTCTCAAAAACGAGAGATAGGTGA
This sequence comes from Thryonomys swinderianus, assembly GCA_004025085.1. NCBI lineage: Eukaryota > Metazoa > Chordata > Mammalia > Rodentia > Thryonomyidae > Thryonomys > Thryonomys swinderianus. The sequence continues at coordinate 20,635 of PVIC010005661.1, read as the reverse complement.
GCAACAAACACACAAGAAGCTGCACTTGTCTCCCCTCATCGAGCAGTGCAGGGGGACCCAGAATTGGCACTGCTGCCCACCCAGGGCATGAGCATCAGATCGGGCACATGTGGACCAGTGCGAGTATCTGTAACTTGCTCTTTTTCCAGAAGAACTGCAAAATGATGCAGCCATTTTGAAATAATTTTGATAGTACTATAAACTGTTAATCCCAGTTCTACCAATGCCCTATGACTCCTACTCTAAGTGGGTGGTGGTGAACCCATGGGGCCTGTGTTGTTTTGCTTTTAAAATAGATGATGTTAAATCATTTTTTTTTAACAGGGTCTCGCTTTGTAGTTCATGCTGGCCCTGAGCTCACTATGTAGCCCAGGCAAGCCTCGAACTCAGCAATCCTCCTGCTTCTGCCTCCTGAGTGCTGGGATTACAGGTGTGAGCCACCACATCCAGTATTGTGGTATGTGGTATTGATTGCTGGTGGGTATGAGTCACCATGCCCAGCATGTATGTGGTTACTGGGGATGTGGAAGGGGCAAATAGTCAAAACCACAGCATTCTGCTCCTGGCCCCCTAAGATGCATGTCCTTTTCATAGATAAAGTATGTTCATTCCATGCTAAGTGCTCACAAAGTCTGAATTCATTCCAGCAACTGTTCAGATGGCCAAGTGTAAATCCTCACCTCAGTTAGATATGTGAGACTCACACCCATTTCATTCAGAGTAACATTCCCCTCTAGCCGGAGGCTGCTAAGTCAATTGAGATATTTGCTTTCAAAACATAAATGTGAAGTAGGCATTGGGTCGATATTTCCACTGCAAAAGGGAGGACTAGATGAGAAAGAGGAGCAAGCCTCAGGTCCAAAAACCAACAGATGAACACCAAATCTTAAGCCTGAGGAATAATCTTCCTTTTCTTCTGGCCCTTTGCCTGTGTATCTGGACCAGCGTCTGGTGCCAGAACTTTAGGTGCCCCCACCCGAGGACGCTCCTGGACTCAGTCAATGAAGCAGTTTTCATGGGTTGAGATCTTGGGCCTGGGGCCACACACTGGCAGTTCCACTGTGAGGACCAGACCCCACATCCCCGCCAGGCATTGCCACAGTAGGAACCCACTTGGTGGCACTGACTCCTCAGTTCTGCAGGGTCTTGCTGCAGGGAGGGCCTCTGCAGCATCCTTTGCAAACAAAGTGTCACATTCAGGCCATCAGTGTCACCACTTGTATTTTTTGGAGACACGGCTGAACCTTGTCTGGCTGGAGTTATGCATGGGGCAGCTGAAGACTTTTTAACTGAAGTAAGAACTGGACACTAGACAAGATGGAGGATGACAAACATTGAGGTTCTGGAGCAGCCTGGGCCTTTCCTGAGGCCTTTCTACCCTTAAGGCCAAACCGTTCTGGCCTGTGATGGGAGATCTGCAAAGTGACTGCTGGAGTCACTCTGCTCACATCCGCTTCCTTCTGGTTGTATTATTCTTCTCACCCAACATACACCAGGCCACGGCTTGGTTTTCACTTCTGCACCCAGTCCCTTCTTCATAGGAGAAGAATTTTTCTAAATCCTTGCATGTTTTTAGTTAGTTATCAATTTCTGCTTTAAAGCACTGATCTCCTCTCCCATTTTACTCTATTGCTGTGTGGGAAGCTGTGCGGCACCCCGTGTGCTTTCAGTCAGGTGTTCTGGCCCATTGCTCCTAAGCTCTGTCTCCCGGGAAGCGTTCGGCTGTGGATACAGTTCACTTTATCTCAGGAATGGCCCATCCTTGATTTTCAGTGAGACAGTCCTCTTTTCCAGCTCAGACCTCATCAGAATGGCCTGTGTCATGCATAATTCAATTGACTTCATGATTCCTTCTGTCAGCTCTCCTGATAGCGTGCTCCATCTTCCAGTGCCTCACCAGAAGGTCCCCTAGTGCCTGTTCATACTGGGCAGGATTTCCTAGCATTCACTTTTACACACTGTCACACCACTCAGATCCAGAACCACTTCCACAGTTTTCTATTGGTTGAAACAGTAGCTCCACTGTCAGTAATAGGTCCTGCTTTCTTTCATTTTCTGTGGCTCAAATAGACTGACACAGAAAAGGTGACTTGAAACAAACAACTTTATTGATACACAGTCAATAAAGACTAAGAAGACTAAGAAGTCTAAGAAATCCAAAATAAGGATACAAGCTTTTCAGGAAAATGTAGGAGCTCGCTTTGTAGGCTCATGAATCTATTGATGAGAGCTCTGCCCTGAAGACCTAGTTCCCTGAGGATGGCCTGACTTCCCAGCACAAGCAGCTCAAATGTTAGATTTCAACCTTTGGAATCTGAAGAAGATTCATGCATTGAAATCCTAGCAACTGGATCAATGGGATTCCACTTATGTAGGATTCTAGATAAGGAAAAGTAACATTGGCAAGAAGGAGATCAGTGGTGGCCTGTGCCTGGAGATCAGGAGAGAACCAACTAGAAGGGAAAACCCTTCAAGGTCCATGGAATCATGTTGAACGTTGATTGTAATGGTGACTGAGTGATTACAAATAATTGACAAATTCATTGAACTGTACATATAATACAGATGGGTTCTATTATGTGAAACACTGTGGCATGGTTTTCATTTTCATTTCATTTCCCCGAAAGCCTCCCATATTTGGAGGTGATTGGGTCACAGGGGCACTATAGTCATCGGTGAATTAAATCAATTGATGAGGTCAGTAGCAGCATGTACTGTTAAGAGGTGGGTCACTGGGGAATGACCTGGAAAGGCATATTTCTGATCTTGTCTCCTTTGTCTCTCTTTGTGTCCTAGATGCCATGGGTTGAGCAATTTTTTCTTCACCACACCCTTCTGCCATTTTGTTTCTGCCTTAGAGTCACTCATGATGGACTAAATCCCTGAGCCAAAATAAACCTTTCTTCCTTTATGTTGCCAGTCAGACATTTTGTCCCAGAAACAGGAAAGTTGCTAAAACACATTTTGATGCTAGAGATGTGGAATCATTGCTGTGTGTGCATCTGACTCTGTCATTTGGAAGCCTTCAGTTTGTGGGAGGAATATGCAAAGGTTTGGAGATGCCAGCTAGAGAGTCACAAATGCTATAAGCAAGCTTGATGAGAGATTCTGGTCAGAAGTTAGAAGACCGGAATGAAGACAGGAATGTACACACTAAGAGGTAGGCTCAGGAAGTTTCACCTGGGAACAAAGACTTCATTGGCAATTTGGTTAGAAGCCAATGATTAGGTGTTTGGTTTCTGGCAGAAAGTCTGTCTAAATTTCACCCACGTCCCAAGATTTTGGTAGGGACTGAGATTTAAGGCAGTGGAAGAATTAATTTTCCTGAGGAACTATCAAAGCTACCCAATGGTTCAGATATGCAAGGGTACTACGTGCTATTTTTAACCAGATTTAAATGAAAATCAGGACACAAAGTGAATTTGAAGGTCTGTAGTTTCATCAGAAAAGAACTGCCTTCAAGGTTAGCTCCACAGAAATCAAGGATGCTGAAATTATTAACATTAAAAAGAAACCAAGTACTTTATATCAGGACAATAGGAAAGATGCCTAAGAGGACCCTAGGAATTTGCAAGTCTCCACCCTCTGTAAGCCCAGGAGTTCAAAGCTGTGAAGCTTTCATTTGAGGAGATTCTGGTCTCCCTACCCAGGAAGGGACTCCAAGGAGGTTGGTTCCCCGGGATTTATTTCATGGTGCTCAGCCATTCAGGCACTCAGAGACCTTTGCAGCTATCTTCTAAGGGGTTCTGGCCACTGCTCAAGCTGGGAGAATAGCTTGGTGTTATTCACATGGTGCTGTGAGTAACTTGACACAGAGAAAGTGCATAAACAGTGCATTTTACATACATGCAGAATTAAGAGTTTTGAGGTCAGAGAGGCTTCTATCCAAATTTCCGAAGGCCTGAGGCACCACACAGTGTGCTCCTGAGAAGAAGATCATTCATGAAGTAGTGAGAGGGAAGTTGAAAAATTCAGGGGACACCACAGGAAGTCAGAGAAGCCACAGGTATGGGCTAGCTCCTGAGAAGGCAACAGGCAGTGAGCTGAGACATTTCAACAGCGAGACCACGAGTGCTGCAACCAGCACTGCCATCCAGGCAGGGCTGCCCAAGGCTCTGGGAAGCCATGTCATGCCACAGTTAACCCTGAAGCTGGACATAGACTTATGGGTCTTACTGTTTGCCCTGATTGGTTTTTGTTTGGGTTTGGTCTACTTCCTTTCTATCTCTCTACTTCTTCATCTTGGCATGTGAAAACTCATCTTGGGTCATTGTATATTGGAAACAGAGAACTTTCTTTTTGATTTTTTTCCAATGGCTTACAGCTGAAAGTTTGCCCTGAGTCTCACAGGAGACTTTGGACTTACTTCAGCAATGCTGGAACTATATAAACTTTGATGACTCTTAGAGATGGATTAAATACATTTTGCATAAAGGGATGGGCATGAGTCTTTTGCTGACTGGGGACAGATTGTTATGCTCTAGGTCTAAAATGGACCACAGAGGTCTTACGTGTATGGAAGGTGATTAGATCTTGGGTATTATACTCAACAGTGGATACATCCATTGATGAATTCATAACTGAATGCGCTGTTAGGGAGGGAGGCCTGGCTGGTGCTGTGTCACTGGGAATATGACCTGGAAGAGTATATTATTATCCTTGGTTTCTTCCTTCTCTCTATACTTCCTGGCTGCCGTAGATTGAATAGCTTTTCCTCTGCTGTGCCTCCTGCTATACTGTTTCTGCTGTGGAGCCAGCTGACTGGATGGAAACCACAAGTCAAAATAAACCTCTCTTTCTTTAAATTGAGAATCTGTTATTTTTGTCCCTGTCATAAGAAAGTAGATAGGAAAGAATAAACCTGAAAATGAAGAACTACTTTCAAACACTCATGTGAGATGTAATAATGAAAGTTTCTTTTTAAAAAGTCTTCAGCCAGGCATGGTGGCTCACGCCTGTAATCCCAGCACTGGGGAGGCAGAGACAGGAGGATTGCTGAGTTTGAGGCTTGCCTGGGCTACCTAGTGAGCTCAGGGCCAGCCCGAACTACAAAGTGAGACCCTGTCTCAAAAAAAAAAAAAGTCTTCATAAGAATAGAATAGGGAGGTTGAGAAGGAAGAACTACTGGCTCAATGTTAATCACATGACATTTGATGTCACCTATCACTCACATTGCAACACAGCCCTCATTTATCAAGTTAAAATTCACTAGAAATGTTTCCTTGTCTTTAAGAACAAATTATTTCCAATCTAAGGTGTTACTGTACATTTGTCTTTTTCCCTTTTAAAAATCCAAGAAAGTTTCATGAATGTTCTTAAAATCATGAATACACTGCTACAAGATAATTTAAGATGCTACATGACATTTCATTATTTGAAGTTAGTAGTGACTATATATATATATATATATAGTTAGTAGTGAAGTTAGTAGTGACTATATATATATTATATATATATATATATATATATATATATATATATATATATATATATATTCCAAATATATATATTCCAAATTGCTGTAGTTAGTAATTGGTCAATTTTTATTTTGGCTCATTTAGTGTTGCAGGAGGACATGTTTACTAATAAAAGTCATGCCTTCTTAGAGAATGTGAAGCAGCTCCCTGGTAAACCTTTTCTTCCCTTATGTCTTGAGACAGTATTACCTGGAACTGTTGTTGGCATTTTTCCTCTTGGCTGGGCCTATGAAAACTTTCTTTGGCAGAATGCTGGGAGGCCTCTTTTTGCAGCAGTGCTGCAGATGGATGGCACTTTCTGTCTTGTTCATGCCACCTACGGGGGGTTTACTGTCATGTCTTTCACTGCAATGGTAGGGCTCTCCTTGGAGCCACAGGGGCATCTTCTGAGATGTGGCTGAGCTGTGCATTTGAACTGTGGCCACTTTACTGCCATACTATCTGAAAAGGTCTGATATAATGGATATGTGAACCACTTTTCTTCAAAACAAGTTATGAATGGAGATGACAGGGTTGCAGAGAAGCCCTAGTGCCAGAGAGCCCAGCCCAGATCTAATTGTTCCAGGTCCGAATTACAGCCACACATTCAGGCCAATGGAGACGTGGAGACCTACTATCCACGGGGCAAGGCTTTAAATGCGGTGTCTGGAGAGAGAACACAGGACAGGCATCAGCTGAAGTCAGACTCACAGGAGGATGGGAAATTTCCTTCCCTTCCTTTCTCCATACTGTAGTTCTGCCTTGTCTTTGGGATCCCCATACAAGATCTTCCCTCATACAGTGTTGTTGAGGGCTGGTGATTTAGCCCAGTGGTTCTGGCATGGTAACCACATACCACAAGGTCAGGGTTGGTGACTCACGCCCACCAGCCATCAGTACCAAACACCACAGTGCTGGGTGTGGTGATTCATGCTTGTAATCCCAGCACTCAGGAGGCAGAGGCAGGAGGATTGCTGTAACTTTGAGGCTTGCCTGGTCTACATAATGAGATAAAATGAGTTCCTTTCTCTAAAACAAACAGGTGCCAAAGATTTAGCTCAGTGGTTCCAGTGCCTGCCTAGCAAGAGCAAAGTCCCTAGTTCGATCCCAGGTAACCACATACAATACTGGGCATGGTGGCTTATGCCCACCAACAATCAGTACCACATACTACAAATCCTGGGCTTGGTAGCTCAAGCCTGTAATCCCAACACTTGAGAGGCAGAGACATGAGGATTGCTGAGTTTGAGGCTTGCCTGGGCTACATAGTGAGCTCAGGGCCAGCCTGAACTACAAAATGAGACCCTGTCTCAAAAGACAAAAAACAACAATAAAAAAACAAAAACCAGACAAACAAAAAACCCAAAAAACAGCGTCATTTATCCATTAATAATCATCCCAGTGGATGACAAATCTTGATAATCAGAACATTGAGTTCTAGAATATAAGACAGTTTTTGTAAGGAAATTTCCAAAGGGAATTTTGTGTGGGAACATAATGAGGGGAAAAATATGATTTGGAAAGAAAATGGAAGAGCATGTATGTAAGGGGTGGGGAATTGTGAGTGGGGAGGGATGTGGGTAAAAATGACAACTAATTTTTGTCTTATACTGGTACAGATTCCCCCAGTGTTGTCTGTGATTGTGAGCTATATATAGTATATGTGCTGCCAAAGCGAGCACATGTGAGCTGTATATAAAAATACCAATAAATATCTGAAAAAAAGAAGAAAATATGATTTTGTTTCTTTTCCCTCGCCCTCTCTCTCTCCTCCAAGGGGATGACGTACTCATCTGTGAGTCAATGGTAAAGTACTGGGGGAATGACCTGGGGGTGTATTGCCTCCCCTGGCTCTTCTCTTCCTTTTCTGGTTTTGCCTTCTGTGAGGTGAGCACATTTTCTTCCTCCTCTCTGCCCCTCTGTGTTGCACTGTTGATTTCTTGTAGCCAGTTGACTAGAGAGTCATCTGTGAGGAAAATGAATGTACCTTCCTGTAAATTGTGGGTGGTGGGATTTGTCTTGGCAATGAGGAAACTGATGAAGCCATGGTATTTCCATCAATAGTAACATTTCCATCAATAATAACTATTATTAACACAAATGAGCATTGAGAAACTGAGGAGTTAATGAGAAGAATTAATTAAATGGGCGGTGTACGTGCTGTTGCAGCCCACATCTGGTGTTCTGTTGCATCTGATGACTTGGTTACTGCTCCCTCCATTGACCACTTCCTCTCAGAGCTATTTGAGCTGATCTAGAGTGACTAGTGAGGGAGGCCTGGTGTCTGGCCTATGGCTGGGTGGTGTGTGCTACTGAGCTGTCCATCTGCATCAAAGACTGGCCAGCTATACGAGACATCTCTGAAGTATCCAAATTCACAAGCAGTGGAGTGAATAACTGCGGGAGGAAATCTCCTGGATCAGTGACAGCCCTGCCCTGGACAGGGACGCAGCTGGGTGCTGCAGGATCCCTGAGGACAAGAGCAGGGTCCAGGTCCTGAGCCAATTCACAAGCTCACAGGAATTTAAACATGAGGCAGCAAGGGAGGAGGAATGGAAGGAAGGAAGGAAGGAAGGAAGGAAGGAAGGAAGGAAGGAAGGAAGGAAGGAAGGAAGGAAGGAAGGAAGGAAGGAAGGAAGGAAGGAAGGAAGGAAGGAAGGAAGGAAGGAAGGAAAAAAGGAAGGAAGGATGGAAAGAAGGGAGGGAAGAAGAAAGGGAGGGAGGGAGGAAAGAAGGAAGGGAGAAAGAAATGGGAGGGAAGAAGGAAAGAAGGAAGTGGAGGGAGGAAAGGAAGAAGGAAGGGAGGGAGGAAAAAGGAAGGGGGAGGGAAAGATAGGAAGGGAAGGGAGGAAGGAAGGGAGAAAGAAGGAAAGGAGGGAGGAAAGGAGAGCGGGAGAGAGGGAGGAGAAAGGATATATTATAATACAGGAATTCATGTGACTTAGTCAAGGGCACTCTGTCTTTCTTCAGAGAATTCCATTAAACTACAGGTTCAAATACTCCAATAATGTTACAAATATACTTTCTGACATTTAGAGGTACAGTTTAAAGATTTTTCATCTTCCCTTATATAATCCAACTCTTGTGCTCCCCAAGTGGGTGCACAAACCAAAGACATGTTTATAACATTCAATTCCACATTTCAAATATAATTGAGCAGACTATTGTAAATATAGTAGATGTTTTGGGATTTCTACTTACTATTTAAATGAGGACTTTTGATCATAAGGTTTGGTTAAGGTCCCATGATTTATGTATTTTTAGAAAAATGGCTTTGCATTTGAAATGCAAATAGTAGTGTTTTATCTAGTTCCTACTTTTATCCACACAAGTAGCCATTTTTCCCTTCTCCACAACCTAAGATGTTTTAAAAGTATCAAGTTTGTCTTGTCCTGATCAAAGTCTTCAATGATGAACACAAATGAAAGATAGGTTCGGTTTCATTACAAATTCGGTTCAGTCACAAAGGCAGCTGATAGCACGAATTTGTAACAAATTGGGCAATTCAAGCAGCTCTATTAATGAATGCTATGAAACACAAGAATCATTTGTGTAAATGGAGTTGAAAAAGACACCCGCCGTTTCCAGTCAAGGATGTAACCATATACCTGGACCCTAGGGTAGAGTTGCTGTCTTGGCTCTTGCCCACTAGGACACAACCTCCATTGTCCCTCTGCCTGCAGAGGGACCTGCAGCGGGAGGGCCACGGGGCACAAAGCTGGGCGAGTCATTTAGTGCAACCTTACACTCACACAGGTGCCACTCTCAGGCATTTTAATTCATCGCATTTGTTAGTTATGCCCGTCAATCACAATGTTATCCTCTCCCGACAAGGAATGGAAACCAGAAATTGTCATGGATTAAAGATAAGAGCCTGAGTCTCCAAATGGACCAGCATATAGATTTACTAGCTTAGTTTCACCATAGTACATTAGGTTGAAATTAGATACCAGGAAAAATCCAAATTACATGGAGGCCTCTTGTTTCTTTATCTCACACTGATGAAAAACATGGCTTAATACTCAGCTGCAGCCAGGGCTCTGTACCATAGACTGAGATGTGCGGGGGAGAGCGTGTGTCTGCCAGGGGCAGTACTGGGACTGACAGACATTAAACGGAAGCTTGTCTGACTTGCTGGCAGGTACTCACTGTGCATCCGGTTACAGAGCTGCCCAGTGTCTGAGTGATGGGCAGATACAGGCCGAGAGCATCAAGGCACTGAGGAGAAAGAGGCTTTCAAGGGTGTGGATTTCAAGGGTGTCTGTGCCTGAGTGGTGGGGGTGTGGAGGTTCCGCTCCCCTGAGCGTCTTTAATGAATCATGGAGGAGTAGCTCACCTACCTCAGGTCCTAGTGTGAGGACTGACTGTAGAGGGATTAAATATCCACCCTTCAAGGAGTCTGTTACCAAAAGCCCAAGAATTCCTCACCTGGTATAAAAGTAAGCCAACTTTGCCTTTTCCAGTCCAGCAGCCTTCTCTGGGTTTGCCACAGCCTTCTGTCATGGTTTGTGTCTGGATGTCCTCCAAAGCCTCAAACCGTCAGGTGGGGCTTTTCAGGGATGGCTGGGTCATGGATGTGTGAACTGGCCCACTGATTGGCTTGGCACAGTTCTGGAAGTGGATAAGGCCCCCTGGTGGTGGCGAGGGGCACCACCTGCAAGACAGGTAACCTGGAAGAGATTAAAAAGAAGCAGGCTGCTGCTGCTGCTTCCTCATTACATTGCTGCCTTCCTAACTCCTGCCTGCCATGAACTATTTCTCCTCTGTGTGCCCTCTGCCATGTTGCCTGCCTTGGAACAGGCTGACTATGAATTAAAACCTGTACAAACTGTGAGCCAAATAAACCTCTCATTTTTAAATTTTTGGTGTTAGGTATTTTGTCTCAACAACAAAAAGAGTAGTTAAGACGCCTTTGATGATGGTATTGGCTGCACTCGGTACCAGCCAAGCAGATGCATCCACACTGATATAATCCTGAAGCTTTTACTGTTATCTACACTTCTATTTTCCTGGGTTTCAATTCCTCACCATCAGCAGTGGTTCAAAAATATTACATAGAAAGTTGCAGAAATGAATTATCAATCTTCAATAACTTTTTAACAGTGTATATTATAATCATCCTATCTTATTTTTGTTCAAATTGTGTTATATATAGGAGGCTGTGATCTAAATGATGTTAAGGGCTATATTAGTCAGTTTCATGTTACTGTGACAAAATACTTGGGGTGCATAGCTTTGCAGGGAAATAACTTACTTGGCTCACAGTTTTAGAGGCTCAGAGTCTAGGCAGGATTGCAGCTACCCTCACCCATTGTGTCATTTCAAGGGTGGGAGTGTCTGGGACGATTGCACCTCCAGAAAAGAAGCAAGAGAGGACCTGAGCTCCATGGTGCCTTCAGAGGTCATATGCACAACCAACTGGAAGATCTCCCCTTGTCTTCACCTCTTGAAGGTCCTGCTTTCTCCATCATAGCTGCCTGTCAACCAAGCTTCCAACACACAACCTTTCAAGAGGGAATCACAGCAGGTCCCATCCTCAATCTCTGCCATCTCCTTGGGGTCCAAGGAGAACGCCCCCATCAGTAAAAGGAGATTGCCACAATACCAACACCTCTTCTGGGTGGAGCCAAGGTGCAGGAGGGCAGGTCCCATCCTGCAGAGTTCCCGCTTGGCAAATCGCCATACAGAGCAGTCAACGTTAATAGGCTGTAGGGGCTGTAGTTAACATCATGAAATCCGTGTTAAATTATTAAATAATCCAATGTATTGTGCTGTGATCACACTTAACAATGACTACAGGGTTAGTGTAATTGGTGTAGGAGAAATGGCTAAACTGATGCCAAGAAAAGACACACAGAAGATGTTCTTTTGATCAAATCTGCACTTGCAATTATCACGTTGTCATGTCATCAAGTGTCTCTTTAGTCTCTACGTTAAGTACCAACGTGCTCTGTATGACTTCAAGTTTTCTCTTATTTCAGGCAAGTTAACTGCATTCTAAATCTGATAGGAGTAAAATATAAACACTTAGAAAGTATATTTAAAAAATAACAAAAAATTATGAGATAAGAAACAACAGCAGATATTGTCACTAAAAGTATCTGAAGAAAACTATCAGGCAATTTTTAGATCATGATTCTGAACAGTTTAATGATATAGGGATTTTTGAACAACTTTGCTGAACTATCTCCCCTGAAGTGAAATCAGCAGACTTTTTTGTACAAGATTTTTATATCTTTTAATTAATTTCCTTTACTTTCACAATATGAAAATAATCTTTACTCTTTTCTTTTGTTCACACATTATTGATCATTTTTCAGTGTTAAAATTAGCTTACAGTATGCAAATCTACCCAAATTAAAACTTATTCTGCTCACATAGTAATTTCAATGAGAAGGCTGTTATTGTTTAAGGGGAAAATACTGTGAAATTTACTTAGAGAGTGACCTTTTGGTTAAGATCAGTTTATATGTTTGGTTCTCACACTGAGAAGTTCTACCAGACCTCCACTATGGACATTCTGCAGCAGTGAACAGAGTCAAGTCACTTATAGCTTAGTTTTGCTCCCTGGAAGTAAGGATGGATTCATGCAACATCATTCCTCATGTCTGTGACTTAGTGTGCAGAGGTTGTGACACTGCTATGGCCAGATTCCCCTGGGACGTTCAGCGTAGGTGCCCTTCGGACACCCTTCTCCTTCCAGTGATGGTTCTCAGCTTGATCAAGGTCCTGGTGAGAGAGGACTGTGGGATTCCAGACAGTGTGGTTCACCCAGCTATCCAGTGAGAACTGAGAGTTCCCATGGTTCATCTGCCATAAGGTCTAGCAGATCCAGGAGCACTCAGTTCTCAAGTAGATGTGTGTGATGATGACACGGGCTGGAGACAAGCACATAAGCCCACAAATTGTGTGTGGGCAACGGCTCATGTGGCTGTTGTGCCTGTCCATGCCTGCACTCTATTGTGCTTGTTCCTTTTCAAGAATGGTTCTTCACCAGGACATTCCTGTGACTAACTACACCGGAAGTGAAAGTCCAGCCTGAGATCTAGGTGACTGGCGACAACAGGAAGAGGAGAAAGTGATGTCATAGTGAGGTTTATTTGTGAACACGAGGTAGGATTGGAAATCCCAGAGACAGAGCATCGACTGGGTTATCCTACAGCACAGGAAGAGAGCTCAAGAATGGAGCTGTGGATTCAGAGAAATAGTGTGGTTGGGCAAGGAGAGATTTGGATTGAATGACATTGGTGGACAGATGAGGAGGAGGTGGAGGAGTACGTGGATAGAAAGCTAGTCCCAGGTGCAAGAGTATTTGTGCTGGAAAAGCAAGCCCATCACAATCTCCCACTGCGAGGGGGGGTCCTCAGCAGTCCTGGAGGCGCTGGCCCAGCTATGGCAGCGAATCTCTGACTGTGGCAGGACAAGTGGCCGAGATGGCAAAGATGGGAGCTGTAAGCTAGAGACGGGGGCAGAGGGACAGATGGAGAGAGAGAGCCCTTGCTAACGGAGTATTCCCTGGCGTGGCGGCAGTACGGAGCTCAGATCGCTCCCTGAAACCCCCACTTATCCTGAAGTTACTCAGAGGCAAAGTTAATAGGAAGGTGGTGTCAGCTCTGTAGCAGGAAGACCTCTAGGGAAATGAGGCCATGAATCACCTCAGAGAAGTCCTAAGCATCAGCCCTGGTCTTCTGAGAAACAAAAAGGCTGTGGTCTCCATCTGTGCTTCTTACCTGCCTATCTGTCCATCTGTTTTTCCACCCACCTATCCATCCACCCATGTACCCCCTCCCATCCCCATCCATCCACCCACCCGCCCAGCCACCCCTCCACCCCTCCACCCATCATTTTCCTTGCTTCGTCACTTTTCTCTCTTTTCCTCACTTTCTTTTGGACTTTCTTTCTTCCTTGTTTCCTTGCTCACTATCTCCTACCTCTTCCCTACCTTTTCTAGTCTGTTTGTCAAATGCCTCAACCCTCTCCCTCCTCCTCCTCCTCCTCCCTCCCCTCCCCCTGCTGCTTCTGCTCCTCCTCTTCCTTCTCTTCTACTTCTCTTTCTTCTTCTCCTTTTCCTCCTTCCCCTGCTCATCACAATGTGACAAATAACAGTGTTGGATTTGATGAAGTGCCCACTTTGAAGCACAAAATATGTTTATTCCTTGTGTAACTATTCTGATCTGTGAGGTTTTAAAAACTATATTCTCTTCAGGCATCACGTGCTCTTTGCTAATTACAAAAGAGCTTCAGCTTGTCTATTAAGACTCATCCCAACTTTTCCAAGTTTTGGTTTGAGGCGTTCAACAGATGTGCGGTTGTTCGGCATTCATACCTTGGGGTGAATCCCTATGCTTCTCCCTATCCAAATGCAGCAGATGTGCAGGGTGGCTGTGACTTCCTGAGCTGGATTCAGGTGTGGCATTGGCTCTGCCTCCCCCAGAAGTACATAGGTGTAAGTGGCCTGTGGCATCAGGGCTGGCACACCTGCAGGTAACAGAAGCATGGGATGCTGAGGAAGGAGGGAGGAGAAGCATGCTCAGTGCTGGGCTCTGAGTGTTCCTGGCTTAGAGAACTAAGCACAAGAGAGCTTAACTCCTAATAGTCCTGAGCCTAGGAAAGGAAGAGGAATTTGGGCATAGCGGTGCTTCCCCAGGGGCCTCGCACACAGCGGTGCCCGTGCCCTCCTGCCCCTGGGAGCTGCAGCACCCTGGATCCCAGGATTGTGACGTGAGCCCCAAGAACTGAGCGTGACTCAGCTTGACTGTGCCGAGCCACACGACAGTGCGCACCGTCCACGGAGGAGCACTTGGACAGTGCCGACCTAGATGCTTGAATTAAAAAAAAATTAATAAGGAAGTTAAACAAATTGGAATTTGACACAAAGATGAATTTTTAGAAATTTAAGAATGTGACAGTCTTGCTACAAACACCAGCATGGAACATAGGTAAGGGCGGGTCATTCTTCCCCCGGAAAACTTCCTTTGAAGCAAAATGACCAACAAGAAGGTGAAGGGTTCTAGTCAGGAGCTATGTTTAGTTCGGACTTTTCTAAAGGTACAAGCGGGCATCTGAGTGTCAATGATGCGACCGGAGGATTTTTACTGCTCAAGGCGAAGGAGAAATTGGGAGAATGTCCTGGAGCCCAGGGAATAGATCTGTCACCTTCGAGGTAAGGAAAATCCCAAGGAAGAGCACTAATCAGACCAAGACGGAGATGCAACCTAACATTGTACCCCCATAGATGGGACCAAGCAGAGCAGGGATTTTACAAAACCAATGTTTAATCAGAACTGCTAAAATAGCTTCAATATCCTTTAAGTAAAATTATCATAGCACAGAAGAAAAGGCACTAAGACATTCGAGCAACTCAAGGAATTGGGGCTGGAGAAGGGGAAGGGAACCCAAATAAATGTCTCACTTTCTGGGAACCAGTCTGCAGAATTTCCTTGATGAGGGGAAGAGTGAAGAGAGAGGAAGACGGAGCACCCTCGGTGACAGGTGGTGCGTCGGGGAAAGACAATCCCTCAGACGGAGGATTCGGCAGCCAAGAGGCACTCAGTGCCAGGGGCAGCAGTGAGGCGGTTATCGTGATGGACGGGAAATGGGATTTCCAATGAACCAGGGCAAGTTGAATAAGCAGACATTGGATCAAACAAGCAAATGCAAGGACAATTATACAGGAGACGGATCAAAGACCGCCAGAGTTTGTTTTATTACATTCAGTGAAATACTCTCTGCCACATACACGCTCAAAAGTAAATGAGACTTGTGGCTGAGTATAAAGGCGGAGACGCGTGGGTGTTACACAGATGAAATCAGAAAGGCAGACCGACGGGCATTATTGGGATCAAACAAGGTGAGGGCGAAGTGCAGTGCTCTGAGAGCAGCAGAAAGTGACACCCGGCCAGCTGCTGCCTGAGCCCCGGGCCGCACACCCCCACCACACCTGGCAGCCCCGACACGAGGAACACCTGCTGAGGTCATATGCCTCCGTTCTACCAGTTTCTGTTCAACACATATTTATGGACCCCTCTATGCGTTAAAAACAGCTCCTGGAATCGAAACAGATAAAAGTCTCATTGATGTGATCTTGTATTTCTGTGGGAACAACAAGACAGAAATTTCTAGCAGGGGGGCCACAGAAATACACTACCAGCATGCACAACAAAAACTGAATATGATGAAAACATGAATAAAGCGGCATTGAGGGAACTGAAGAAATCACTCTTAGTATTGAACAGATTTAACAAGTGGATGGAAGAATTCAGTTGCACGATCACTATATTGATTACTTAGATTTATATCCATCCTTCTGTTCACATTCATAAAACATGTATACAAATCAATCAGTTGCAATTTTTGTCAGTGGGGGAATCTTTCCAGTGAATGGGTTAAGGAATGAAACAAAATAATTGCTAACATATTAAAAAAAACAAACTGTTTGTGTTGTAATATTTTAAAAAGTCAGAAATAATGAAAATTTGGTCGTGTGTCCAAATGTAAAGGTAAAAATACAAAAACACCAGCAGGGAGAGGTGGTTCATGCCTATAATGCCAGCAGTCAGGAGGCAAAGGCAGGAGGAGAGCTGTGAGTGTGACACAGCCTGGCTTGCAGAGTGAGCTCAGTACTGGCCTGAACTACAAAGCAAGTCTCTGTTTCAAAGGAAAGAAATATAAAAAGCATATATTTTAAGTCTAGGAACAAAGCTCTACAAATGCATATTGGGTCAAAAATAGTGTCAATAATTAAGACTTAAGACTTCTAAGCAATGCATTCTCCAAAAAAGGCCCAAGTCTATGAAGAAATTATAAATGTGTCTGAAGTAAACAGAGCAAGATATGAAAAAAACATTTATTCAATAAATTTTGCGATGTGTGGCCTGTCCTAAGTGCTTAGAATTTTTCCACGCAAGGACTCTTTCTTTCAGTGACTTACATTCTAGCAAGGAAAGATGGATAAGAAACCTCACATGTAATAAATAACTACATCATGAGCATTTTGATAGGCAATACGTACTGGACCAGTCTGTGCCATTCATCAGGTTGGGTGTCAGGAAGACAGGGTTTGGGCAGAGGCTCCATAAAGGGGTCCTGGAGACCTCCAGGTGGGGGCCACGGGGAGCGGGGCCTGACGACACCGCTCACACAGTTGCTGATACCATGTGGGAGTGCAGCGTGCCAGAGGGTGGAGGGGGCTCCACACACCTCACATTCTTGGGATGAATTAGGAAATAATGCCTTAATCTTGTCATGCAATTAGATATAATAATGCACGCCTTCCTGTGACAATGACAAATCACACAGCGTGCACAGAGAAACTCAAACCCAGTCAGAGGTGACTGGGAACCAGAACCAAAGAAAAGGTGCTATAATCAGCTTGTTTCTGTATGTGTGAAGGACCAGGTGAATCAAGAACTAGAAAGGGCACATAGGCAGCTCAGCACACAGTCAGGGGAAGGGCTTCACTGAGAAGAAATGAGTACTGGAGATATAGGAGGTCTTGTCCACAAGATTTTGTATGTGTAACCATACAAAATCAGTGCTATGACTGTGTAAGGCCTCATACAAGATGGATAGATCACACACACTGTATTCATTACATACAGACACTTGCAAATAAACATATATACAGATGTACATATACATGTGATAGACACACATGCAAACATCACAAGCAAAATGAATAGAAAGAAGACAGATGTTAAATAATAGATTTTTACCACACAGGAGAAAAGGCGAGTTCTTCGAAACTAAGAAAGTAGCTCAAATAATCTAATTTAGAATGGGCCAGGATGTGAACAGAAACTTCAAAGGCTAAATTCAATTTTGCTCCCGATTATAAAATGAAATTCAAAAGTAGCCAGTGAATGCAAATTAAAGTAAAAATGTTTACTGTTCCACTCATGAAACTGGCAAAATTAAAGTAAAGATATTTCTGGCAGAGAGATACGGCAAAGAATATTCCATCATGTTGTTGTTGAAAAATGAATTCTTAATTCTTCTTCTGAAAACATTGTGACTGTCAGAATTATACAACGAAGAAATGAAAATCTCATGGAATTCTGGGGGAAGTTGGAGTTCAAACCGGAGACCCACAAGGTGGACCTAGCCCTAGTTTGTAGGGTGCCTCTGTATTGCAGGAACAGGCCAGGGAGGAAGGCTCAGTGTGGACACCCGGGGTAGACAGCCTAGGAGGACTGGCTGCAGGGCAAGCCCAGACTCCTTTGCAGAAGGAGAAGCAATATTGACAACAGCAACAACTAAGAATGGCCTCAAATTTGTACGACACAGGGAACCACAGGTCCAGGAAGCTGAAAGGAGAGACTACCAAACATGGCACCTACACAACTCACATTCAGACCTCGCCTCACAGTTTCTGAACATTGTCTTATTTTATTTTTTTCCCTTCTTCCTCATGCTTACTTCTCTTTACTATTTAGCTTTGGAAGCTTGTCCAGAAAGCTCATGGAGCACAAAGCTTCTCCTTTCAAGCTCCTCCAGCTCACGCGAGAGCCCCTCCCAGCATCCCTCATCTCCAGCATTTCTCTGATTGTCTTTGCACAATTGCTGTTTCTCTTTGGTACATTGTCTTTTCTTGCATGTTTTCTACATTTTCCATTAGAGACCTTGGTGAATGAATCATTTTTTATACATTCTCAGTTAGATAATGTCAACATTCTTGCCGCATCTGTCTGCTTATGATTCCGGAGCTTGTTCAGTCTCTCCAAAGTTCATTTCTACCCTTGCATTGTGTTTATAGTTTTTCTTCACGTGGCTCACTGGAAAAAAACTGACATAAATTACCCTTTAAGCACGTGGGGGCGTTGGTGAAGTGTTCATGGGTCCTCTACTAGCTTTCAGCACTCATTCACTCCCTCTCTTTCTTCTCCTTCTGATACTGTGCACCCTACTTATAATCATTTCACAGTTGTTAGATCTTCTGTTTTCTTTCTTCCTGTAGCTTTCTTCTCTTTACTATAGCTTTGGATGTTTCTTCTCCACGGAGGCATCTGAAACTAGACAGAATATAGAATTCACAACAGGAAAACTCCCCTCAAAAGAAGTCTCCACTAATGTTACACCATGACATTCTACCATTTACTTTGAAATTAACACCAATTTTATCAAATCTCTTCCAGAAAACAGAAAAGCAGAGAATGCTTTCCAATTCATTTCATGAAGCTAGTTCCCCTGCTTCTAAAACTAGAAAAAGAAAGAAGTACAAATCAAAATTTCTCATAAACACATATGTTGAATTTCTCTACAAGTTATTAGCAGAGAGAATTCAGTACTACATAAAAAGAATCATATAAAATGATCAAATGCAATTTGCCCCAGAATAAGAAATCAGTAGATTCATGTTAAGAACTGTCAGTATAATTCAAGATAAGAAGTCCATTATACCCATTTATTCAGGAAAACCACTTGGAAAAACATCACCAAAACATAACAAAAATTCAGAAAACTAGCTCTTTGATTACTGTTTGCTATGTATAGCTTTCCGTTCTTCTTCTATTACTCTATTTATATATTTGAAATTAAAGTTGTCCTTTGCAGATAACATACAGTTCAATTGTGAGCTTTATAATTTTCCATTCTGTTGACCTCTTTCTTTTGAGTAAAATACTTGTTTCATTTACATTGAATGGAGTTATTAGGAGACTGGATTTATGGCTATCATTTTTTGATTGATTTTTGTGTCCTCTGTTGCTGTTCTTTCTCTACTACTGCTTTCTTTTTTATCAAATATATGTATTCAGGAATAGCATTTTAAATTCATCTTTTTCTTTTTATTACAATAATTGTTTAGGTTCATGTTTATCTTGATTACAGTTATTATGTGAACAGATAGAAATTTAGTTTGGATTAATATAATCATAATCTTGCTCCCTGCTGTTTCTGGTTTCTGAAGAAAAGCCTGCTTTGTCTTACTGAGTCTCTGAGCACATGCCACCTTCCCCACACTTCTCCAAGTGCTGCTCCCTTCCTACACCCTGGGACTGGGTAACCCCACTCTACCCACCTTAAATTAACTGACCCTCCCCTTTCCCTTCTGAAATCTGGTGCTGTGCTCTTCTTATGACTGTTTGATTTCCAATCTTTTATTTTGCAGTTCTATCATTTTCACTTGGTTATTGACTGCTGTTTTCCACATGCATATTCTATGTGCTGCTGTTTCTTTCATGTTTAGTGATTTTCATTTTGTTAACATTACAGATAATACAATGTGTGCTGACCCTCTCTCTCCCTCTGTCTGTCTGTCTGTCTGTCTGTCTGTCTTTCTCTCTCTCCCCAAGTGCCAATGTGTGTGTTGAGACACTCAGGAAGTTAAGGAATCTAAGAACTCACTCTGTACCTGCACACGACCTCTCACCTGTGAACTACAGGTGGGATATAAGGAAATTTTCAAGTCTGTCTGAGTATGTCCTTGGAGTGACACTTCCTGGTGTGTGGGGTGGGAGAGAGGAAAGAGAGAGAGAGAGAGAGAGAGAGAGAGAGAGAGAGAGAGAGAGAGAGAGAGAGAGAGAGAGAGAGAGAGAGAGAGAAAGAGAGAGAGAGAGAAAGAGAAAAAGAGAAAAAGAGAAAAGAAAGAAAGAAAGAGAAAAGAAAGAAGAAGAAAGAAAGAGAGAAGAAAGAAGGAGGAAGGAAGGAAGGAAGGAAGGCAGGCAGGCAGGCTGGCTTCAAAGGGCTCTGTGGATATTCTCCAAGGTTTTCTTTCAAGTCTTGGTTAGCTTATTATTTATTACCTTTTCAAGCTCCCATGATCTAAAACAATGTCTGTTTTTATTCATCTCCAGGTCAAACCTGCTTGTGTTGGTCCAAATAAAGACTGTGTGAGCACAGCCCACAGTGAGTCAACTGAACTGTGCTGAGAGCGCTGTCCTCTCAGGGTGAGGGGTCTAAGGTTCTCCTCTCTGTTCCTCTGCCCAGCTGCTTCTAGGGTTCATCATGATGGCAGTTGTTGGTTTTGTGCGTATTGTGCAGTTGGAGATTAGAAATGGTGAAATTTAAATCCTACAAAACACACAGCTCTTCCTAAAAGTGGATCCTTTTCCTTAGGAAGTGTTCTGTAAGAGGGTGTGGTAGCTCAGGCCTGTCACCCCAGCATTCGGGGGCAGAGACAGGAGGACTGTTGAGTTTGAGGCTTTCCTGGGCTACTTAGTGAGCTCAGGCCCAGCCTGAAC
>PVIC010005660.1:44642-57170 GCA_004025085.1 Thryonomys swinderianus | reverse complement strand
ATATTAAAAGTTGAAAGCCATCAGTGGAAAGAAGCTGAGCAGTTCAGTTATTTGATAGGCAGAAATAATAATTCTGAAATTCATTTATAAGTGCCTGTATATAACTACTCACTGATATTTCTTGTCACTTAAGTATTTTCAGTATTCATTTTCTCCCTGTTGTAGTTTAACTGAACATAATTTTTAAATAAAAAATAAAGTTTGTAAATATATTTTTTACATTATTGGAAATTATTTACCCTGTATTTACAACCAATAACATATTGACATTTCTGTAGATTCCACAGCCTGGCTGTGGCTATCCACCGACTGCAAGCACACTCTGTTTTATTTCCCTTTGGCAAGGGCAGCAGAAGCACTGCCCAACATGCTAGCCAGTCACAGACAGGACCAATGCCTGAGGGGAGAAGGTGAGCTCTCAAAGTCAGAAGCTCCAGCAGAAATAAAAAACTAGGCCAGCACTGCCAGATCCAAGAAAACCCCACAGCTCTGTGAGGTACAGAAATGGTGTGGGGTTTTGCAATGAATGTGACTTCTCTATGGCAGACTAGAGTTGGAGAAGCCCAGTGCAACAACTGCTGTACAGCCTGGCAGTGTTTAATAAGTCACCATTTTGAGAAGGGGTTAGTTGATTAAGACATAGCTATAGAAGAACTTTACCTTAGGGTTTCCAGTGTTACCTTCTCACAGTGACTGGTGTAAGAAAGCTGTTGGAGAGGATGGAGGCTAGACAAAGATCACTTGTAAGAAAGCCATGTGGAGAGGATGGAAGCTAGACAAAGATCACCTAAGTTTAGGCTCAGGCCAGGAAGGACACAAGGCCCTTTCCACTATGGTAAGAAGTCAGGCCTGTGTGTGTGTGTATGTGGCTTTCAGAGACAACTGGGTCCAAATGTGCTCGCCCTTTCTTTCTTTCTTTCTTTCTTTCTTTCTTTCTTTCTTTCTTTCTTTCTTTCTTTCTTTCTTTCTTTCTTTCTTTCTTCTTTCTTTCTTTCTTTCTTTCTTTCTTTCTTCTTTCTTTCTTTCTTTCTTTCTTTCTTTCTTTCTTTCTTTCTTTCTTTCTTTCTTTCTTTCTTTCTTTCTCTCTCCAGGGTTTGAAATTTTTCCTTTTTCCTTTTAATTCATTTTTTCCTCTTACCTTTCCTTTTTCCTTTATTTTTCTCCCTGTTTTTGTTTATTCTTTCCTGTTACTTTTATCTAATATTAATTTCCTTTTACTCCTTAATAGAACCCTTTATCTCACCTTTTTATTATCCATTGATTATTTTTTCAAATTCTACTTTTTTCCTTTTTTGCTTACCTCTCCCCTTGACTCTTACTAGTATAACCAATAAGTTTATGAATCTTTAGATAGTTAATTCTATGCAATTATTATTGAATACTGTTCTATTGTTAGTGGAGGTATAGTTGTTACATCTAAGTATTTATTGTATGTTAATTTTTGGTTTGTCTTACTGGTTATGCTATAATTATAGATCTCTTTTCTATGGTTAAGGTGGTGTAATACTGCTTCTTCTTATTATTGTGGCTGGCTATATTGCTACTGCCAAGATGGTGTAGTTGTTGCTAGTGTTTTTCTCTGTACATCAATATCTGGATAACCTTTGTGAAACTAACGATAATGCTGTAATATAGTCCCAGAGAACTAGATACTGGGCACATACAATGCAGCTTCTCCTGTCAAATAAATGGAAGTGGTTGATCTTAGGACAGATACAAACCTTATAGTTAGCCATGCTGAGAGAGTGCATCATTGAAAAGCAGACACTAGCTCAAGTGGTTTCCGTACAAAGTCTTTGACCATAACTAACCCACAGACCTCAGTTCCCTTGTGAACACATACTGTACCAACAAACACACACACACACACAAATAAAATTTAAAAACCAACAGAAACATGAGAAGACAAGGCAACAAAATGCCTCTTAAAACTTCACCTCTTCCAGAGCAGATCCATGGGGCACTGAGGGAAAGAAATTAAAAGTCACAAAGCCAAGTTATATGAAAGAATAATAGAGGAAATTAAAAACCAGATCAATAAGATGTTCAGTGAGGTAAAAAAAATTAACTAAACAAATAATGGATTTAATAAGTACAACAATCAACAAATTTACAGAAAGCAATAATAAAAAGCTAGCTGAGCTAAATAAAATGTTACAAAACATAACCAATTTACCAAAGAATTAGAGTTCATGAAAAGACACTGAAGAAATTCAGAAGATTAAAAATTGTACTGAAAGTATGGGCAACAGAAGCAACTAATGTGAAGACAGAGTGTCAGAAGATAGGATTATGGGCAGAGACCAATATTTAAGAAAAACAAGAGGACTGAAAAAAAAAAATCCAACACCTTCTTGATGGTGCAAACGTGGGTAATACAAGATTAATTGGAATTATTGAAGAATGAGAAGATGGCACAAATGGTGTGAAGCACCATTTTATAGAAATAATCACAAAATTTTCCAAATATGGGATAATAACATACATGTTAGGTGAGGCCTAGAAAAACCTCAAATAGCCACAGTCAGGAAAAAAGCCTTCTTCTACACCTCATAGTCAAAATCCCAGAAGTCTAACACTAACTGAGTCATAAAAGGTGTTAGAGAAAAAAAGCAGTGAATCATGTCTAAAAGTAAAACCTATTAAATTGTAGCAGACTTCTCAACACAAACATTAAAGGCCAGGAGAGCTTGGAGTAGATTATCTCAAGGCCTAAAAGAAGACAATCCCCAACTCAGACTGATAAATTCTGCAAAGTTGATGCAAAATTGATGGTAAATTCTGCAAAATTGATGGTAAAACAAAATATTTCCATGAAAAAGTGCACAGTAAGAAATTCATGGCCACCAAACCAGAACCCTCCCAAATTCTCAAGAATATTATATACAGAATTAAGTTAATAATGCCAATATGTCTAATAAAATGAATACATCAGGCAGGCTGAGCCCTTAAGAAGAAGGGAAAAGCAAACAAACAAACAAAAAAGAATCAGCAAGCCAGAGATTTAGCTCAGTGGTTCCAGCGCCTGCTTAGCAAGCACAAGGTCCCTGGTTCAATCCCCTGTAACCACATACAACAATACTGGGTGTGGTGACTCACTGCCTACCATCAATCAGTACACATACCAGGTGTGGGTGACTTATACCTGTAATCCCAGCACTTGGAAGGCAGACGCAGGAGGATTGCTGAGTTCAAGGCTTGCCTGGGCTACATAGTGAGCTCCGGGCCAGCCTGAACTACAAAGCAAGACCCTGTGTTGACAAAACAAAACAAAAAACGAAAATTGATTGGAAGAAGTAAAGAAGGTTAATAATATGATTAATATTTATTAAGGGAAATTTCTATCTATGGGGGACCTCAGTATCCCTCTGTCACAAATAGACCAACTATAAACACACAAAATAAATAAATATCAGCATTGAACCAAACCTTCAAATAAGTAGATTGAATAAATATCTATAAAGCATTCAACCCCAAAATAATAGAAAACACATTATTCCCAGTGGGGCATGGAATTTTCTCCTTTCTCCAAAATAGACCATGTGCTAGCCAATAAAGCATGCTTACCTAAATACAAAAGAATGAAAATTATTCCATGCTTATCATCAGATCATTGCACAATGAAACTACAAGACATGGAAGGTAAACAACACACTTTCAATAATCAGTAGGTGCCAGATTAAATCAAGGAAGATATTAGTTTCTAGAACTGAATAATAATGCCAGTACACTATTGCAGAACTTATGAGACACAATGAAAGTAGTTCTAATTGTGAAGTTCATGGCTGTGGTTGCCCGAAGAGTCAAAATAAACAACCTAATGATGTACATCAGGGTCATGGAAAAACGAGAACAGTTCAAATCCAGAGCTAGTACAAGGAATGAAACTATAAAGATAACAGCAGAAATTAATGAAATTTAGACTAAATATAAGATCAATGAATTGAAGAGCTAATACTTTGAAAGAATAAGTAAAAATTCATAGTTCAGTAAGTTGGAGAATTCAGAAGAAGTAGATAGATTCTTAGGTATATATGTATTACCAAAACTCAAACAAGATTTTAAAAACTTCAAATAACCTAGTAACAGGCCATGTAATTGAAGTAATAATAATAATGATAATAATAATAATAATAAACCTAAAAACTCAAAAAGCCTGAATCCCAAGGAATTCATTGTTGAATTCCACAAATTTCAGAAAAGACATAATGCCAATTAGCCCTCAAGCTCTTTAATGAAATTGAAAAAGAAGGAGTACTCTTTCCTGGAGTCTAGCATTACCTTGGTTCCAAAACCAGATAAAAATTTAACAAAAATAGAGAACCAATCTCTAATGAATATAGACATAAAAATCTTAAAGAAGTTTCTGGCAAACAGAATGCAAAAAAATCATCAAAAAGATACATAATGACAAATAGGCCTCATCACAGGGAAGAAAAGATGGTTCAATATGCACAAATCAATAAGTGTAATCCACCATATAAACATAAGCATGAACCAAAATTACATGATCATCCTGTAGATGCAGAAAAACCTTTGACAAACTCAATATCCACTCATGATGAAAACCCTGAAGAAAATAGAGAAGAACCTTGTCTCAATCTGAAAAAAGCCATTTATTACAAACCTACTACCAAGATCACATTAAATGGACAAAATTCGATTTTCCTCATAAATGAGGAACAAGACCAAGATGTTTACTTTCACCACCCTTATTTAATATAGTAGTCACAATATTAGTTAGAGCAATGAGGAATAGAAATAAAAAAGATAAGTATAGGAAAAGAAGATGTCAAATTATCCGTATTTGCAGAAAATATAGTCCCTTATGTAGAAGACCAAAAAAATCCACCAGAAGACTCCTAGAATTAATAACCAAATTCAGCAATGTGTAAAAATGAGAGTTAACTTGTGTCATATACTGGTACAAATTCCCCAATGTTGCGTGTGATTGTGAGCTGTATATAACATGTACCAATAAAGAATTCAATTTAAAAAATCACACAAAATCAATAGCACTCCTCTATACCAATAATGAATTTACTGAAAACGAAATTAGGAAAACAGTAGGTTTCACTATAGAATCAGAAACATTAAGCACTTAGGAATTAACCTAACTAAGAAAGTGAAAGACCTCTACAACTCAAAATACAAAACACTGAAAAAAGAGATCAAAGAGGATATCAGAAAATGCTAGGTTATCCCTTTTTTTCTGGATAGGCAGAACCAATAATGTCAAGATGGCCACACTTCTAAAACTTATATACAGATTTAATGCAACATCAATTTAAAAAAAACATGGCATTCCTCGTAGAACCAGAGAAAACAATCCCAAAATTCATATGAAACCAGAAGAGACTTAGCATATCAAAAGTAACCCTAATACTCCCTGCCATGTCCTTGTTACTAATATTCTTTTCAATCTCCTTTTTCAGAGTGTTGCAGTTTTCAGAGTAGAGGTCTTTTACCTCCTTTGTTAGATTTATTCCTAGATATTTCATTTTTTGGAATGCTATGGTGAAAGGAATTGACTCTTCCATTTCTCTCTCAGTGAGTCTGTTGTTTGTGTATAAAAAGATTATTGAAAAAAACCCCACATCTTCTTTATCCAGTCTACAGTTGAAATGGAGTATTATTCTGCCATAAAAATGATAATTTTGAGTCATTTATACTCAAATGGACATACCTTGAGGACATACTCATAAATGAAATAAATAGGGCACTGATGTGTAAATATTGTATTTTTTCTCTGGTATGAGAAACTGAAGATGTAAGTGAGTTCTAGGATGCATGATAGATATTGTGAAATCGTAAATATTCAAAGGGATATGGGGTTTAAGGGTAAGTAATGAAGGGAAAGAAAAAAATTGATGGTGAAAAAAGGAAACAAAGTTTGTGCATATACGAGTGGGGGTTCTAGGGTGGGTAGGGGAAGAGTAAAAATGAGAATTAAGTCATGTCACATACTGGTACAAGTTCTCAATGTGAAGCGTAATCGTGCTGTCCTTATATAATGTAGCAATAAAGATTAAAACAAAAGGGTACTGACTTTTGAGCATTGACGTGGTATCCAGCTGCATTGCTAAATTTGCCAATTAAGTCTAACAGTCTTTTGATTTAGTTTTTAGGGTCTTCTGTATAGAGTATCATGTCATCAGCAAATAATGGTGGTTAACTTCTTTCTTTCATACCTTCAGGACATACTCATAAGTGAAATAAATAGGGCACAGATCTGTAAATATCATTTGTTTTCTCTGGTATGAGAAACTGAAGATGTAAAAGAGTTCTAGATTATATGGTAGATACTGTGAAATAGAAAATATTCAAAGGGAATTCTTTATTGGTACAATTTGTATACATCTCACAATCATGTATAACAAAGGGAAATGGGGCATAAGGGTAAGTAACAAGGGAAAGAAAAAATACAATAATAAAAAAAGAGAAACAAATCTTATGTAGATAGAGGGTGAGGGTTTGTAGGGTAGGTAAGGGAATGGAAAAATGAGAAATTGTGTCATATGCTGGTACAAATTCTCAATATTATGTGTGATCGTGATATGTATATATAATGTACCAATAAAGATTCAAATTAAAAAGTAAGTAATCCTGGGCAACAAGAACAGAGCAAGAATCGTCACAACCCCAGATTCCAAGTTGTATTACCAAGTTACAGTGATAAAAATAGCATCATACCGGTACAAAAACAGACACATGGATCAGTGGAATAGAATGGGTGCTGCAGAGTCAACTCCAGGCACTCAGCTGTGAGAGGCCAAAAATGTGCAGTGGAAGAAAGACAGTCTCTTTAATAATTAGTGCTAGGAAAACTGGCTATCTACACGCAGAAGATAGAGTGTAGTCCAATACCTTTCACCATGCACTAAACTAACATCAAA
This sequence comes from Thryonomys swinderianus, assembly GCA_004025085.1. NCBI lineage: Eukaryota > Metazoa > Chordata > Mammalia > Rodentia > Thryonomyidae > Thryonomys > Thryonomys swinderianus. Next base: position 50,274 of record PVIC010005660.1, on the reverse strand, counting down.
GTGGATAAAAAATCTGAGTGTTAAAGCAGGAACAATCTGCAGTCTATTGGAACCTAAAATAGGTAAAACTATTGAAGACCTGGACAAAGGGAAGGATTTTCTGAACAGAATTATAGTTGCAGAAGAAATAACATCAAGCATCAACAAATGAGATCATATCAAATTAAAAGCTTCTGCACAGCAAAGGAGACAACCAGCAAAGTGAAGAGACAGCCTATAGAATTAAAAAGTTTGCCACCTATTCCTTGGATTAAGGACTAATACCTTGAATACATAAAGAGCTAAAGAAAATGAAGTTCCTGAAAGTAAAAGATCCACTTCAAAAATTGGTGACTGAACTGAACAGACACTTCTCAGAATAAGAAGTACACATGGCCAATACATGAAAATTTTTCAGCATCTCTGGAATTAGAGAAATGCATACTAAAACAACACTGAGATTCCATTTTATTCCAGAAAGAATGATCATCATCAAGAAATCAGATAACAACAAATACTGGCAAGTCTGTGGGTAAAAGGAATCCTTTTAGATTGTTAGTGGGACTTTAAACTATTACAACTATTTATGACAATCAGCATGTAGATCCTTCAAGAAACTAAAACAAATTCCATCCAACCCAGCTATTTCCCTCCTATATGTCTTCTCAAAAGAGTTACAGACATTATATTAGAGTGATACATGAATACTCATGTTTGTACCAGTATAATTTATAATAAGTAAATTTTGGAAGTAGCCTATATGTCCATCAGCAGGTGACATTTATGTTATGTAATAGGGGTACTACTCTGTCATCAAAACAATAAATTCAAATTATTTGTAGGAATTGATGCATGTTGAAACCATAATGTTAACTAAAGTAAATCAGACACACAAGATAAATATCACATGGTTTCCCTTATGTGAGAAACACAAAATATAAACACTAAACAACTAAAAGACATATAATCAGAAATAGGGAGCTAGATCTTTAGCTAATGAGAAAAGGACCAAAAGATAGAGGGTGAGTGGAAGGAGGGAGAGAGATTGAGAGGGGAGACAAAAAAGGGGGACATAAAAGAGTCGAGATGTATTGTATACATGTATCAGCTCACAAGGCATGTGCTGGACAGTCTCATCAGTGAAAAATTGTGCTTCTCAAAATATCACTTGTGTTATCTACCCCTGAACTCTGCCCTTTTTGCCACCACACACATGCTTTGAGACTCATGGGAATGTGTGCTGAAGAAGTACTGTTATTTTACCTTCATATCAAATTGCACTCTGTGCTTTGATATGCTGTAGTGTTTTATATATGTCTGAGTTACAGTCCATCTCCCAGGGTGTTGGGTGCTGAAGTTACCTGTGAAGTTGTATATTTCCTTTGAGGTGGGCTGTCAACTGCCTGCAGGCAGGAAATACTTCTTCCTCACCTTTACGTATCTGAAGCACAGCTGTGGGCAGAAAAGGTGATACATAAATATTCAAGAAATAAGCCAAATTAGTGATATTTCAATGTAAAATTTAGACCCGTTTTGTAACAGAAATTGCAACACATGATTTCTCTATTTCTAACTAGAATATCTATGAAATATATCAAAGCATATGACGAATGGTGTTTGGAATTCATCTTTTTTTCTAGCTATTCAGAAAGAAATTGCTTCTTCATCTAACCCATAAAATCTCTAGTTGTACTTTTTCGCGGTAGAATCCCTTTCAGCAGGTAAGTTCAGTAGGTTAACTGTTTTCAACATCTGTTTATGTTTTACTTTGCATTGAAATGCCTGAAATGAATTGTCATAGAGCATAACATCCACTCTGTTTCATATACTTTCTCTGATTATGTTCAGCTGTAGAAAGTCAATATTTTAGGTCTTTACTCACTTTGCTAATCGCTTTCAATTTTTAAAAGTCACAACATTTCCATCCTTATAGGATCTGTGTCTGGGATCAATTAAGACTAAGATTTGTACAAATTCAACAGCCTTCTTATGGTATGTGAAAAAGATTTGGCTTAATTTTGGAATATATTAGACTCCTTTTAATTCTGACACAACTTTCTAAGTAATAACTTATAATCAGGATGTGAAATTTAAAATATTTTTATGAATAAAGAACAAATATTTAATCTCTTAAGAGGTAGATCATACAACCTTCCTTTTTTTCTCCTATAGCCTCCACTTCAAAAAATATATAATAAAAAGATGACCTTTTAAGATTCTCCAGTATAGGTAGAAAGTTCTGATATTGTATCTGCTTTTAAAGGAAACTTTTATTACTTTAAGGTTTGTGTTTTCCATGAAATGATAACACTGACATATTTGAGACCGAGGACAAAGTCACCTCCAAAAAAGTAGGCAAGATTTTTTTTTTTACAACTCCCTTGTCAAGATAAGGAAGAGCCTATGGTTTCTTTCCAAGATCATCTTCCACAAATATAACATAAATATGATCCTATCACCTTGCTGTGAAGAAAACATGCTTTATTCTAAGGCCAAAAGTTTCTCTATTGTATTTGAACACATCTCCTCATTAGAATAAAGAAAATGATAACTTTCTTCCAGAGAAATAAATGGAGAAAACTAAGTCATATGTTAGAGAAAAATCAGGATTCTGAGAATGTTCTGAACTTGTAGGAAACAATAGTTGGTTATTTTCCACTTTTCTTTTGGCTTCTTACTAATTTCATTTCATATTTGGAGTATCTGTGGTGAAATAATTTAATTTTTTAGTCCTTTATTTGCAGATATGAGAATATATAGTAATTATGATGAGAAGATGACTTTATAAGGCCAACTAGATTTATAGGGGTGGGGAAAAATTGCATAAATGCCTCTGAAATACTCCCATCCACTCTCATATTTTAGAATTTAGCTGAACAACACGACCCTCAAGACAAGAACACCAACATGATATACTGCTGTGTACTGGATAATTGTTATCTATATAGTCTGGACAATTAGTATCTACGTAAATATTGTGTTGATGTTTCATCTCCATATTAAGCATGATTCTGGGGTTTTTGAATGTGAACCAACCTCCTGGAGGCAGAGGATTATCTGGTGCTATTGTTATTGTGTTAATTTTCAGAGGAAATCTGTGGGCAGGGTTGCCTTGTGGAGCCATGTGTTGTGGTGTGAACTGAATAATTTCATTTTGAGAGAGGCCATGAGTTATTTGATCTTCATAGGCTTCAATTAAATGCCAGAAAATGGGATGAAAAGAGTTACTGAAAACCAGATGCTTGTTCTTTATGCCTCTTGGGACATTAAAAACAAAGATCAGAACAAAGATATTTGGATTTGGTATCATTGTCTAATGGATGATTTTGTTTATTGGTAGAGTTAAGGGCTGCTACCAGGGAGGATAGGCAGACGCTTGATTTGGGAAGTACAGAAAATGAAAGCATTTAGCACTGATAATTTTTCACTTTAAATGAGGGATAATAATTGGCTTTCTTGTTTTTGGTGGACACAGAGTGGGAATGAGTTGGAGAAACTCCATCTCTAGTACTGAAAAACAATTCAGATCACATTTTGGAATGGTGGCTGTGTAGGAGTGTTCCTAGCCAAGATCCAGCAGCAAATGGAGTCTCAGCATCTGCCTTAAAAAAAAAATCCTGTTAATGTGTAACAATACACTACCTACACAGAGTTTCAAGAGAGCTTTTGTGTCCTATTCGACCTAATAGTAAGAGGCTACTCCTTGTTCTGTTGAATGAACAGTGTGAATGCATTTACAGTTCAGTTTTCTACTACGGAACTAGAGTGGTAAATTTGTCTCTGATCAGTGCATAGTGTTGTTTTTGGATGGGGTTTTCCTTTTTGTTTTAATACTGTAAACAACTTCTTCTGTGCTTGAGGAGAAATAGTCATTAATTTCTGCCATAATTTTGCGTAAAACCAAATTCTCCCATTTTCTTTTGGCTCTCTGATGCTATAAACTTTAAAGTAATAAATAATTTTAAGTAAATTTACCAGGTGAGCATATGAATTAAGATAACCTTGGGCAAATAACATTTGTGTACCTAAAACTCACAGCCTATGTTGACCAAATATTCTGAATTAACTAAATCTACATGAATTCATAATTATATTTAATAAAATAATGGAGTTGGTATCTAACAGTATTCATAGTATAAACATTATGCAGATAGAAATAGAAATACTACTCCTATAACATTCACATTTCAAAATAATCTGCTAATCAGAAACTGTTTGTGCCCACAAATTTACCTAATCTTTGATGGTAATTTATATAAACCCTATTTAAAATAAAAGTATCAATACATTTCTACTTCTGATGTTAGTTTCTGATGTTAGCAAGTGATGTTAGTTTCTTTGTAGAGAGTATCTTTGGGTGAACATTATCACTTCCAAAGACATTGTCAACCAAAGAGAGCCTATGTTTAACTAAACCTTAGATTGATCAGGGAATAAATTTCTTTTAGACTATGTTGATGACTTTTTAATATGAACTTAAACTTCTTTTTAACCTTAATCTTTACTATTGAAATGGCATTTCTTTCACTATTTTACTGAGCAGAATGATGTCCACATCACTGATAGCTAACAGTTGGGGTCAGGTTTTACATGAACAAAATATATCTCAGAGCAAAATATTTTAAACAATAGAAATTGTCAAAGATTGCATTTCCAAAAATTCCAAGTTGTTCTTGGGCAAGATTTAAATTTAATTCTTGATTAAGTGCTTGTTTTCTTATGATGTTTCCATTTCTTCAGAAAATAGAGAATAGAATAGTCTTGTGATTAAATGTTTCAGGTAATTAGATTTCATTAGAATTTATTAGAAAAAAGGGGTTTTTAAAAAGATTAATTTAAAAAGTGGAATCTAGAAAGAAATTGAAAGATATCACAGCCAGGTCATTTTCAAAACATGTTATTGTCCAGCTTTTGTAAGTTTTAGTCCCTCATTGTGCTATGTCTAATCTGTCAGGATGCAAAGAACCACGGAAGCTCAGAAAAAAAAGTCTGTTTCTTTCCCTCAAAAAGGCAGCCACACAGAAGAGAGTGTGGTTTTAAGGCTCTTATTTGAAGGTAGAAGGTATGAGCTTCTTAAGCTTTGGAACATTTGGAATCATATTTGTGTGACTGAGTAAGCAAGAGATTATGAAGAGCATATTTCAGAATGGGACTATGATATCTCTAGTCACACACAGGATTTTTAGAAAAGGGAGCAAATCAGCAGGGCTTTAGTCTATCTTTTTTATTACATTGAATGATTGTTGGTTCATCATTTACAAAGAGCCTCAAAATTCTCATCGGTAATTGGATAGAACAACATCCACTTAAAAGAACACTGTGAAGGTTAAGATGATTCCATATGCAAAATATTTAAATGAATCCTGTTCCACAGAAATGTTATTACAGTCTTTCCAATTCCAGCTTGTAGGAGAAAGGAAAAGGACTGGAAGGACGATACTCTCCCCTTGATATCACATTCTGGAAGTGACCCTTGTTCCTTCTAGCTTCATTCCATGGTCAAAAACTTATCTAGATGGTTTCATATAGCTGCAAGGGAAGCTGGAAAGTGTAGTCTTTACTCTGGGTAGTTGTTAAAATTTGGACTAGCTAAGGTTTACGTTTTATTTCCAAGAACAAAGGAGAGAATAGCTATAAGGGAGCAGTTAATTTG
>PVIC010005660.1:6959-44542 GCA_004025085.1 Thryonomys swinderianus | reverse complement strand
TGAGTCACTAAGCCCAGCATTGTATGTGGTTACTGGGGATTGAACTCAGGACCTTGCGCTTGCAAGGCAGATGCTGGAACCACTGAGCTAAATCTCTGGCCTGAAGCTATGTTCCTTTTAATGCTATTCTGGCTTCACAAAGGTGGGATCTTGGGTGTTCTAATGAAAAAAGTAATATTAAAAATGACCATATGGAGCAGATGATGTGAGGTGGGGGTGTGCTATTTGATTCCAAGGACTGAGGAGGAGTTGTGCAGTACCCAACAGGTGCACCTATCCCATTAGTATGCATTTGTGATATTTAAGAATGATGTGAAAATATTTTTGTTTCAACTTGAGTAGTATTTCTAAAATTACTACTAAGATTTTAGGATATAAATGCTTATAGAACTGTTGAACCAAAGTACTTAAGAAATAAATGGAAGTGTTGGGCTTTTCTTTGTGCTTATAGTCAGTGTGAAAAAAATATGAAAATAATGAAAGTAGTGTGAACAAAAAATATCTGAGAATCTCTAATCCATGAGGCTAAAAGTTTTATAAGGTCAATCCCTTTCATAGTTATAACAGAGCTGGTATTTCAAAATTTTTGTTCATAATAAAATCTATTACAATTTATTTTGGACATTAGATTTTCCCAATTAACTCCAAATTTCATAATAAGGAGTGTGAGTGTGGAATCTGTATTGAACATCCTAATAAAAATGAATTTTTAATTATAGTATGTTTCCTTTTCTATATTGAGTTAGTTATAATAGTTTAAGAAAGCTCTTCTTCCAAATACACTTCTTCTCCAAGAAGTTTTGGATGTTATAAGAATATTAACTTTAAGGTACTCATCACTAAAAATAATTTATTTGCACAATTATATGCAGAGTAATTTTTGGTTAGGTGGTTTATTTCACTCATTCATGCAATAGATGTTAATTCCCTCCTGATCATTTCAGTGCTGTTGTAGACACTGGGTGAAAAGCAGAAGTCAAAGGAAGACAGTGCTGGAAAGAAGAAGTGGCTATCTGAGAATCTGACTGTCAAATGATACCGAGATGCATTACAATGAAAATATCATTTGGATATAGCAAAGGGGAGGTCACTGGTGACCGCAGCAGAAATTCTTTTAATATTGAGATCAAAGTAGGTGAGAAATCCAACGGATCATAGTAGTGACACTTAGTGAGGAGATTTGCACAATAGATGCCAACAACCCTTAGCACGTTTTTGGAAGAGGGGAGTAGTGAGCTGACTGAAATGGGAACCAGTTTGGCGATGGATTTTAAAAAACCAGACTCTTAAACTTGATAAAAACTGATAGCAATGGTATGAGAAGTCAGAAAGGCTGTATAGAAAGAGAAAAGAAGGAAGAAAATGAGGAAAGGGAGATAAAGAGGTTAGATAATTAAAAGAATATAAGACTCTTGCAAACGGAGGAGACTGAGTTTGTAGAAAGGTGGCAGGATTAGCTTATAAGAGGCTCTCCTATTGTAATGGGGCGGGAGTGAGCAAGAGTGGGCTTAGCTGTGGGAGGTGAACCAGTCTGCCTTTAACGGTTTTTCAGTGAGAATTGAGATGAGTCTAGTCGTAAGAGTAAGAGCAGAAAAGCGGCAGGAGAAATCTTAGAAAGGGAGAAAGTTTAAATCAGCAATTGCATAATCCTATTGGTTGCCACATTCAACTCTCCAATTGTAGATACAGAGTATGTTGCTCTATTTATGCAGTGTTGGCTTTTACCAGATGGAAGATGGGTGAGATTAAAATTTAGAGGAGTGAGAAAGTTCAGAGCAGTAGCTGCAGTATCACTGAAAGTAGCTGCAGTATCTTTTTGGAAAGATCCAAAAAGCCTAAAGCAAATATTCTGGATATTGAAAAAGTAAAGTCGATAACCTGCCAAAAGATTAGAAGCATCAATGAATTACAAATCTCTAAAAAGTCAGAGTGGTTGTTATAAAGTTAGTTGCATCACAAAGCTAAGAGGCAAATGTAGAGTTCAGAACACAGCAGAAATGAGAGCTGCTCCTCATAGTACTAAGTTGAGTCAAAATATCCTCCTTAGGTAGATGGTGCTATTTATGTTACGTCAGTTAACACGACACATTTACAAATAAATGTAGTTCTTGAGATAAAAGTAGCAAGTTTTGCCAACAAAATTAGCCAAATGTAAGAGTGAGGAGTACTGCGACGCGCAGGTCCGATCAGATGCCGCCTCCCTGCTCACCGCCGGTGCTGCGCCTCTGTACGCTCTTCAAGGATGCGGACGCTAGGGTGGGACGGTAGAGCGCGTTGGTCCCGGAGACAGGACTGCTCAGACTTCCCTGACATGGAGATTAAACTGTCTGTGTATTTTTCACCGGACAGTAGAGTCCGCATGTGTTGCTTCTGTTTGGAGACGCATCAAAGGACCTCTGAGTAAAGCACCATTTTCAGCCGCAGCCCCCAGGGGTTTGGTGCGCAAGAAGAAAGTTTTGCAAGTGAGGAAAGCATGCTGCAATACTGAATTCCTTCTGAGTATTTCTTTTTTCCTTAAAAAAACCACCTTGTTTCCTAGTCACTGGAGAAAATACTTGGACTAATCCTGGGGATGGTTTCTGGAGGTGATCTATATGAGCTATTCATCTGCTCCTCTAGCACATCCACTTTGACTCTTGTTTTATGGCTACTAAATGGAATGTGCTTCCCCCTGGATTCCAGATGGGAAGGACCGTGGTAAATTTGCCCCCCAAATCATCCCTGTTATTCTTTTGGGAGCACTTTAATAAGAAAATTTCTTCTCTTGTGAAAATGCAAGGAAGTTCATGATTCTTCACCCCTCTGGATATATTTCAATCTCCTTTTACATCTAATGGGGGTACTTTTCCAGGGGTGCTTTTCTCAGAATTATGGCTAGCTACAGGGTTGCTGTCTTTATGATGTCTTCTCGGATCCTCCAGCGAGAAACCATATTCCTGTCTTCTGAATTCCTCTAGCACTTCAGCTATCAGTCTCATGGTGTTTATCCTTGTCACTTTGGTATACAGTTATTTATGCACATATCATATCTTTCTGGTAAGGCTGTGAGCTTCAAAAGGATAGTTAGGTTCCAGAGATTTAGCTCAGTGGTTCTGGCATCTGCCTAGCAAGCTCAAGGCCGCTGGTTCGATCCCCGGTAACCACATACAATGCCAGGCATGGTGACTCATACCCACCAGCAATCAGTACCACATACCACAGTGCCAGACGTGGTGGCTCACGCCTGTGATCCCAGCACTCAGGAGGCAGAGGCAGGAAGATTGCTGAGTTCTAGGTTTGCCTGGGCTACATAGTGAGCTCATGGCCAGCCTGAACTACAGAGTAAGACCCTGTCTCAAAAAAACAACAACAAAAAAAGGATAGTTGGTTTGAGGATTGTTATGTCTATGTTTAATTATTAATTTTAATTATTTATTAAGTTAATTATTATGTTCAATTATTAAGCATTCAGTTGTTGAATAAATGAAGCTAAGAACAAACGAGGTAGATTCTGCCGTGTTCTCTGCCTGGGGGAGAGAAGTGACCACAGTGTATGGTGACTTCAAACACTTTTAGTGTCATCTCAGACTTGGTTGATAAAAGTCACTTCCCTCAGCTATGTGCTTTTAATAATGAATTCCCAGACATTTTTTCGGGCAAAAGATTGAACTAAACACAATTTAAAGCACTTGATGACAGTCAGTTCAGCTAACTGATCCTCTGGTGCCTCCTGATCCCCTCGTGGAGGGACTTAGGGACAGTTTAACTGGTAAACAGGACAATCTCTCACTACCCAATTTGTCTTTCAATACGTGGTCAGTAATAGTTAATTTTGTTCAATTATTAGCGACCACAAACATTGTTTTCCACATTCTTCAGTTAGGACTAATGAGCCAAATGGGAATGATGTGTGGTTACTGTCCTGTCTCTACCTGCTCACCAATATTCCATCTTCACACCAGCCAATCTTTGCCTACAGTCTGGGGCAGGTTGAGCTCTTGCCCTGGTGGTTAATAGCTTTTTGGAATAATATCAAACTGGTAAATATGTTAAAGTTCGGTCTGAAATGCCATTAAAAATCTGTCTACTATGGAAAAAAATGTTGCAGAGATAGAAGATGTGCTACTTTGTTTATCAGTGTGATTTGGTAACTAATCTTATCTTAGGCCCTTGAGTACATGCAGTAAAATCTCTTAGGAATGCTGCTGTTCTGAATAGATAGCTGTAATCTAAAACTTAGACCATGCAGTAGATCACTTCAGAATATTAAAACCATGTTTCATTTTCTTCTCCTGCATTGTTAGGTCCTGGGAGCTGATGGCAGTAACAGGGGCGACGGCTGCTCCCAGAAGCTGCCAACCCTCAGTCTTCTGCGCTTCCTGTCCCTGGTCCTGATCCCATGTGTCTGCGCTCTTGCCGTCCTACTGATGATCTTGCTATCTTTTGTTGGTGAGTAACATCATTACTTAAAAACCATGAAGTCTAAAATGAATTTAGCATGGTGTATAGTGGTTTATACTACTTACCACTTAATTAACCTGAAGAGTCAAATAATAAGAGAATTTACTGTGGACTCTCAGGCAAATATACCATTTTGGCTACTGTAATCACTCTACTGGATGTAGTTTTTAATGTCGATTTATTAAAGTCTTTCAAGTAGTGATTGCTAGTTTGTAGGCACTTTGAAAGTCCATAGAAACTCAAAGACAGTTAAATTAGTCTTCCTTATTCGAATGACCAATAAATATGTGAATGATGTTAAATATCTTTAGCTATCAGGCAAATAAAAACTACAAAGATGTTCCATCTCATCCCAGTCAGGACGGCTATTATCAAAAACAAGTACAAAAAATGTTGGTAAGGATGTGGAGAGGACAGAACCCTTTTCTATTGTTGGTGAGAGTGTACAGCCACTATGGAAAATAGCATGGAGAGTCTTTCAAAAAATCAAAATAGTACTGCCGTATAATCCAGTAAGATCACTCCTGGGTATTTACTGGGAGCAAACAAGGTCAGGATACAAAAGAGATACTGCATAGTTCTGTTTACCATACCACTATTCACACTAGGAAAGATATGGAGCGTAGGTATCCATCAACAGATGAGCAGATAAAGAAAATAATACACATACACACGCACACACACAATAGACAGTTATTCACCCACAAAGAAGAATAAAATCATGTCATTTATAGGAATGGATGGAACTGGATGCAAATCTCACATTAAGTGAAGTAAGCCAGGCACAGAAAGATAAGTATTACATATTTTCTCTCATATGTGGGAATTTTAGAAAGCACCACTAAAGTAGGAGGTAGAAGAAAAACTGTTAGGGAAGACAAAAGGAATGGGCAGAAGAGAATGAGTGGATAAGAAGGCCAGAAATTTAGCTCAGTGGTTCCGGTGCCTGCCTCACAAGTGCAAGGTCCTGAGTTTGATCCCAGTAACCACATGCAACAATACTGGGCGTGGTGACTCACGCCCACCAGCAATCAATACCACATAACCACAGTGGCTCATGCCTGTAATCCCAGCACTCGGGAGGCAGAGACAGGAGGATTGCTGAGTTCGAGGCTTGCCTGGGCTACATAGTGAGCTCAGGGCCAGCCTGAACTACAAAGCGAGACCCTGTCTCAAAAAAAGGGTTGATATGATAAAAACCCAATATGGGCATGTATAGAAGCGGGTTTTCCAGTGACACTTGTTACTTTGTGCAGTAAATATATATAAATAAATATACTAATTCAAAACTAGTCCTTCAGTGCTAACAGTCGAGAGGAAAAAGTGATTATCACACAAGGTGACCATGAAAACAGAGGTTTGTGAAAGTGCTTTGGAGAAAGTCAGATAAGCCTGAGCAAGAGGGTCAACATGTTAACCTTTGTTACTAAGCTAACAGATGTACCGTCAGGGGGCAGTAGTTCGGGAACCCCAAATACAGTTAAGAACTTGGGAGTCTTGGTGGCAGCCGAGGCAGCTACTATGAACACAAATGAATCAAGAGCTAAGAGCAAAGCAATGGGAGTGACAGGGCCTATGGGTAGACACAGAAAGAAGGCGGCAGGAGCTAGGGGGAGAATGGTCAGAGAAGAAGGAAAGGGATTTGAGAACTTGGGGTCTCATGGATGCCAGGGCAGGGGAAACACATTAGACGTCAGCCAGTGACCAGGAGACCCAGAACAGAGAAGATGCCTGAGCCCAGCAACTGTCTTCCCTCTCAGAAGTCACTTGTTCTATGTTTTGGTCAGAGTTTGTAATGAAGCATCTCTGCAAAGATCTGACTGATAGGAGCCTCCTTTGTCATACCAATGCCATTTTTAAAAGTTAGTTTCTCCTACTACTATGTTCAGTGTTTGTCAGGCACTAAGAGTATCTTTTCATCCTCAAGGCCTCACACAAATAGGAATTTAAAATACACTTCTAAGTGCCTTAGTGCTTAGAAGCTTCTGAGTCAGAGGGTGGAGGAGGGAATGCTATTAAAGCAATGCTTAAAGCCAATTATCTTTATTTGTTAAATTTAAAAACAATTTTTACTGCTTTCATGAGATTTAATTTTTAGGCTCTACAATTCCACCACTTCAGTTGTATGGTTCAGGGGCCTCTAGGACGTATTTACAGATAAGTGTAATCATTACCACAGTCAGTTTTAGAATGTTTTCATCACCTCAGAAAGAAATTTTGTACCCTTTAGCTACCACTGTCTTTCTCCCCATCTCCTTTTCCAGTTTTAAAGATTCATAAACTGTTTTCTGTCTCTATAGATTTCCCTTTTTAGACATTTCATGTGACCACATATGGTCTTTTGTGACTAGCTTCTTTTACCTAAAGTTATGTTAGTAGGAGTTCACCCAAAGTTATAGCGTGTATCCATATGTCCTCCCTTTGGATGGCCAAATAATATTTCATTGTATGGATATAGCACTTTATCCATTGATCAATTAATAGGCATTTGGGTCATTTTCTTCTTTGGCTCATTATGAATTATTCATTATCCTGCTATAGTTTCACATGAGTTTTTATGAGAAATTAAAATTTTTCTCCTGGGTATATACCAGGAAAGGATTTTTATATTGTTTATAGGTGGTATTAGGGAGACTACTAATTTGTTAGCAGTGTAAGCTATTTTGTTTATATGTGGTAAAAGTATAGAAAGCATCAGGCTCTACATACATCTTCAAAGGCATTCTTTTTATAAGTTCTGCACCAGTGATTTAATACAGCCACACTAAAGTACTATCTGCCTAAGTAAACATCTCCTATTTCATAACTGCAATGTTTATTATTGTAGTGAGCAATACAACTGTTTTACACCTTTTTTAATGAACCTCATTAAATTATGCTTATTTTGGAAAAATACTCTGTTCGGTTGAAATTCACAACTCTGTGGTCCAATTTTTTATAGTCATTTTGGGCCCATAGGTGCCAGGAAGGAATCCTGTGATGCTGATTGTGTACAAACAATAGCAGGAGCTCCAGCTTCAAGAGGCAAAGAGGTAATAGTAAGACAATTATCAAATAGGGAAAGATGAAGAAGCCTTCTGCTAACAAACACAGATGTGCAGTGTGAACCTAGTTGTGTCTGTTTTGGCTTCTCTTGTGCATATAGTCAAGATATGAAAAAGATTTCTGAAGATGAGGTTGAGCATCTTGAATACTTTCTCTAGCAGCAGCACACTGAGTCTCACCCAAACCTGTCACCCCAAACTGTACAGGTGTAGTTTCACCTTCCATTTATTGGCCATTTAACTTTACATATTTTACTTTCTCTGTGAGATGAGAAGCAATCACTTTTCATTTGAAAGAGTTGTTATGAAAGCCAAATGCAATATTATTTGTGATTGCTTTTTGTAAATTATAGAGTTCAGTGTGAAAGTAAATAATTTGTTTTTATTTGCTTATGAAGTTTTTTTCAGATAATAATGTAATATCTGAGTTGTCATGGCAATCCCAAAATTGTCATAGTAATCTAATAATCCTACAATCCATAACTCTATCATACCAAAACTAGTACCTTCTAATTGCTTCTGAAGTAGCTAGAAAGAAATACAAATGACTTGGATACACAGTATGATTACCAGTTTCACGTGACTTTTATACTTAGGCCTGAGACTTAGATTTATACATTCAGAGACTAATCTATGTCTTCAATGAACTAAAGCTGCAACAGTTTGTGCTGCCAGCATGTGACTGTGAGTCAGTTTACATCATAAAGTACTTGGAGATTAAACTGATGCCTGCCCTAAATTTTATTGTATAACAATATGTAAATACAAAATATAACTCGTGTATATATACATACATATAAACATGAGTTATGGTGCAACATATACATTATTTTGAAGAAAAGAGGAATACTTAAAAGAAAGTTGTAACTACATGTATGTAACTACCATCTCTTCTTTACCCATTCATATACTGATGAACACTGAAGTAGCTTCCATTTCACGGTTATTGTGAATAAAGCTGTAATGAACATGAAGTATAGATTGCAAATCCTTTGGGTATATATACCCCAACGTGAGTCTGGTGGGTTGTAAGAGCACTTCTGTTATCAGTTGTTTGAAAACCTTCTGCGCCATTTTCCATACTTTACATTGTACCAGTCTACATTGCCATCAACCAGTATACAAGGATTACATTTTCTCCATATTCTCTCCAAAATTTGTAATCTTTCTTGTTTCCATTGGTAGCTATCCTAACAGGTATGAAGTGATAGCTGATTGTGGTTCTGAGTTACATTTCCCTGACAATTAGTGATATGGAATTTTCTATTTGTCTGGTGCCCATTCTTATATTTTCTATAGAAAAGTGTCTATTTCATCCTTTGCTCATTTTTAAGAAATTGGATTGTTTTATTATTATTGAGTTGTGGTGAGTTGTCCTTATATAATTTTTACATTAGCCCTTCATCAGATATATAATTTGGAAATATTTTTCAGTTACCTTTTCATTTTGTTTTTTTTTCTTTGCTGTGTATAAACTTTCTAGTCTGATGTAATCCCACTCTTCTATTTTGCCTTTATTGCCTATGCTTTTGGTGTCATACTCAAGAAATAACATAAAAACAATTAGGAATAAACTGTATCTAAGAGGTGGAAAACTTGTACAAAGAAAAGTATCAAACACTGGTGAAAGAGGTTATAGTGTACAAATAGATGGAAAGAAGTTTTGATTTCTTTGACTGGGCAAATTAATATTGTTAAAATGTCCATACTGCTAAAGGTGATCTACCCGTTTAGTGTAGTGTTTAGCCCAATTTTGGTGGCATTTTTCAGAATAATATATAAACAGTCCTAACATGCCTATGGGACTATGGCTGGCCCCATATAATGGAAACAAGATCAAGGCTGGAAGCATCATACTTCCTGATTTCGAACTATATTATGCAGGTACAGGTAACCAAACCTGTATGGCGCTGGCATGACAACAGACATGCAGAGCAATAGAACAGAATAAAACACCTGCTCATCTAATCTTCAAGGACAATGCCAAGAATACACAATGGCAATGGGATAATTTATTGAACAACTAATGTTGAGAAAAACTGGATATCTACATGAGCAATAATGAAATCAACTTTTATCGTTCTGTTTTTTGGTAGTACTAGAGGTTGAACCCAGGGCCTCATATGTATGAAATCAAACTCATATAAAATTTAAGTCATACTGGATTAAAGACTAAAACTAAGGCCTGGCTATTCCTCAAAAAGAAGTAGGGAATAAAGCTTTTTAATGTTCATCTTGGCAATGATTTCTGGGTTCATTGGGATTTTTAAGAAGTGTCTTTGGCTTCTGGGTGGAGAATGGATCAAGGTGGATGAAGAATATGACAGGGAGTTATATTTGCATGAGGTATGGTCTGGACCAATTTTTTCATATTATTGTTCATTTCAATTTAATAGTCCAAAGTCTCTTTAAAATGCTCCTTTTTCTCTCCCAGTCTGTTAAAGGCTTGATTTCAAAGTTTCATTCACTCATCTGCATCTAAAACAGATTTTCCTCATCACATGTAGTGTGGCATGTGCCTATAATACTAAGATTGGGAGGCTGAAGCAGGACAATTTTAATTTTGAGACCAGCCTAGGCAACTTAATCACTTAGGAAAGAAGGGCTAAAGGTGCAGCTCAATATAAAGGCCCTGAGTTCAATCCTCAGTATTGAAAAAAAATCATTTTAGCCACAAGTTTATAAAAATGGCCCAAAGTTTCTTTTTTAACTTTTTTAATCCTATGAAAGATATGTACATGGCCTATTAATTATTTCTGTACTGAAATGAAAAAAAGGAAACAATTTAATGGTATGGAGAACATAGAAAAGAGTTCATTTTTCTTAACTCAAAAGAAACATTTCTCATCAAAAATGACTTTCCTTTCCAAAAATGCTGCATGAACTGGAGATCACTGAATTTAAATACTTTTCTCTTAGCAAATTTCACAGCAGCTTGTGGCTTTTACAAGAATTTGGAATTATGAGAATCTTAAATTCTTAACTTGTAGTGTTGATTTTCAATATAATTTTACCATGGGGAAACTTCCCGGTCCTTATTTACACACACACACTCTCTCTCTCTTTCTCTCTCTCTCTCACACACACACACACACACACACACACACGATTCTGTCTGCTCTTCTGATTCGACTCCATGCCACTTATTTAAATCCTCAAATTGTTTTCATAACTACAGCTTTAAACATGGAAGTATTTTTTCTCAAGCTCTTCACGCCTGATGTTGGACATTACGTCTCAGGCTTTCTGAAACGGTGTTGAGAACTTTGTACACACAACTCGACTCACGGGTGGCTCCGCAGGTATCGTCTGGGAGGTCGGCAGAGATCAGGATTCGAGGCTCCAGACCCTTCTTTGGATCTGCTTCCATCTGTTCTCATTGTCCCGTAATCTGCTCATGCCTTCTTTCTCTTCTTTTCATGCCACTACATTTTTTTTTCTTACCAAGCCTGCCAAAGTGTTCTCTGTCCAGTTTCTTGCATTTGAAATTTTTATATATATTCAAACAGGACTTTAAAACAAGGAGCTGAGTTGAACACGGTGGAGCATACCTGTAATCCAAGCATTTGCGAGGCTCAGGCAGGAGGATTGCTGTGAATTCCAGGCCAACTTGGGCTACCTAGTGAATTCAAGGCCAGCCTGCATATAAGACCTGTTTCAAAAACAAACAGATTTCATCTTCTTGGTGTTGTCTTTTCTCTCTTGAAATGCTCTGTAGTTTGGTCTTCATTTGATCACTTCTGACATCCTTCCTATCTCTCTGGCTGCTCTTACTTTCCTCAAACTCATCTTTCTCTATCTATCCACTGAATTCCAGGGTGTCTGGGCTGTAATCTTCACACTTTGCTCTTATACCTTTCTCTATCCTTTTCCATTAATCAACAAATTGTTATTGAGTCCAGCACTGGTGCTTGGCACTCTGCTAATCAGATAGAGACTTGCTAAGAAAGAATCCCACTTGGGTGTCTGTGTGCTGTCTGCAGGCAGTGTGTGCCCTGGGAGCACAGGGAAGGGGCTGATTTAGGAGCCCGCCAAACCTTTAAGAGAAATCTCAATTGTTCTAGACTTGGGCTTTTTCTTCTTATAAGTTTCACGTGCATTTTATCTTCAACACATACATGTATGACAGTAACAGCAAAAGTAAGTTCAAACAAACTTATTCTGCATTCCCTATTGTCTGTTGTATCCGTCTGGCTAGATTCTGCTGTGCAACAATAACTACAAACAATCCCCAAATACTAGCGGCTTAAAGACAGCAGCAGTGAACTTCTCCTGACACTGTGTGTCCTTTGCAGGATGGCAGGGGCTGTGTTCATCATGGTCCTTCAGAGAGCAAATTAATGGGCCAGCCCCTACCTTTGTCACTGCTGTACCAGAGCTCTGCAAACGCTTGTATCAGCGATAAAATAAGCATCCCTCTCTCTAGAAGCCACCCTTGTTAGTTCTGCTTGTGACCTTGAACTTGCAGAGCCCCACTTGAAAGGCCAAGGAGTGCAGCCCTGCCATGTGTCCCCACAGAATGAGCGAGAAGAACTGCAGCATGTGATGGACAGCATTCAGGAGGAGCACACGTATCACACAGGGGAGCCTCTTTCCATTTAGCCATTCAATCCAGAAATTGGAGACCTTTGAAAACCCTTTTCCCCGTGTCCTTACGATTTCTGCCTCTGGAAGAGCTCTCCCTATGTTCTTTTCGTTCTTACTGCTTTTGCCTGAAGTGAAGCCTCTCTCTTTTCTCATTTGGCTATCATTGTAGTCTTTCATCATCTGGCTCGACCCCTTTCAAACACCATGCTGCTCGCCTCCACTGTGATCATTCCAATACAGCTCCGCCTCACTCCATTCTCTTCAAAAGATCTTCATCACAATAACTTCCAAAACTTTTCATAAGACTCGTCCTTCACATCTGGCTTCCTCATACTTGGCAGCCTTTTCTCTTACTAGTCCCCCGTGTGTTACCCGTATTTAATTACTTGATCCTACACTTTTCTATATCTTTTGCTCTTTGTTCTGTCTAGAAAATGTTCCACTCAGTATTACCCAGCCCCTTTGGCTACAAATACTTTGCTCAAACTAGCAAATATGTAATCCTCTTTTAAATTCACAAGAAGTGTTTTCTCCCCTCAGAGAGCTTTCCTGATTTTCTCAAGTGGAATGGCAACTTCTAGTCTACTTCTTTGTCATAGGCTTGTCCTGTGCATATCAACCTCAAAGCCACAACGTGGTTTATATTTTTCACATTTCATGCCTGCCTCTCTCAGCTAATGTTTGAACATCTTGATGGCAAAAGCTTTTTACTCAGATTTTGTGCTCTCAGCAGAGTACATATTACATTCCTGGCATGTAGAAAATGCAAAGTCAATGTATTACACATCACTACAGACATAAAGATAAGGAATTCATTTTAAAAAATCACACTGTAGAAGGATACATTCTGAAATCATATAATGATTAATTTTTAGAAGGACCATGTTCTTTGTCAAGGGGCAAAGTGTGTAGGAGTGTGTATGCACCTGTGTATCACATCTCAGTCTAATTCTTGAGAAAGCTAATTGACCTTAATAAGTATCATTTGCCTTCGCTTTCAAATTGTGGAAAGGGGCTATTACACCACCCATTTCATAGATTTGTTGGAAGGTTAACTGATGCCTATAGTGAAGGCACTTAGAAGCACTTTATTAGCTTCCTACTTCTGCTTACCATAAATCTTGGGAGATTAAAACTCAAATTTCCTATCTTCAGAGTTATAAAAATCTGTCATCTGAATTAAGTTGCAAAGGATGAAAATCAAGTGTTTATTCTGGAGGTTCAGGTGACATTCCAGCTCCTTACCTTTTCTAGCATCTAAAGGTTTTATGGTCTCTTTTCATCTTCAAAACAAGCAATGTCCCTTTGAGTCTTCCTCATACTTCATGATTACAACATGGACTCTTTTACTTTTCTTCTGTGTATAAAAATCCTTGCAATTGTATTGGGCTCACTTGAATAATTTATGATAATTTCCCCATCAAGAGATCTTTAACATGATCATATCTACATCTATTTTGCATGCAACATATGTAAGGTAGCATAGTCCTAGGTTCTTGGGATACAGACATGGATTTTTTGGAGAACCTTTTTCTGCCTACCATAGTGACCAATATTCATTGTGAAATAGCATTAAAGTGTGGTTATTATCATTAGACTTATAGTTTATTTCTTAAACATCATTAAAATGTTCTTTTATAGAGCCAAAATATTTTTGGAGCCATATAACCTTGATAGAGTCGACCTTCTTCCAATAACTTTAGCATGAAAGAGCCACAGATCTCTTTACTCTAAAAAGTAGATTAAAGGCTGGGGATATAGCTCAGTGGCTCTGTGCCTGCCTGGCAAGTACAGGGTTCTGAGTTCGGTCCCTGATATTTCAAAAAAGCAAAAACCAAACCAAAACATAGACAAAACAAACCACAAAAACCCAAAAAGTGGATTAAGTGATTTGTTTTTGAAAATTAGCCATTTTGTGATGCTGGGATATACTTATAAAAAGGAAATTGCCCCCAGGCGTGGTGGCTCATGCCTGTAATCCCAGCACTCGGGAGGCAGAGATGGGAGGATTGCTGAGTTCGAGGCTTGCCTGGGCTACACAGTGAGCTCAGGGCCAGTCTGAACTACAAAGCAAGGCCCTGTCTCAGAAAAAAGGAAATTGTTATTTAATTATTTAGAAGTACCAGAGCAGGCCTGAGGAAGGTAGTTATACTATGTTTACTGGCACTGTGTAGTAACAACTGGGGGCTATTGAGACATAGAGCTTTTCCAAGTGTTGATGCACCAGTGGGTTTGCTCCTCAACTACCTCATGAGGGAAGTTCTTTTATTTTCCTCATTTCATGGCATGTAAGACTTTGCCCAATGTTTGAGGCCAGTGAGGAACTGAAACCTGGGTCCTTAGGCTACTGGACCCTAGACATTTCACCACCACTTCATATAAAACAGGAATGTAGGAAATGATGGCGTGACATTAGGAGAATGGACACTTTACTCTGGTGTCCCAGTACTTCGCACAGCTCACCGTGGTGTAGTCTGACAGTGTTTAGTCTCCCTGAGCTCTAATTTTGGTGCAATTGAAGAATGCATAATAGATGACTGTGTTGGCTGTTGGTCAGTTTCCAGAGGAGCTTGAAAACAAATTTTCAGTGAGTTCAGGCTCTTAAAACCTGTCCGTTGGGCTTCTCCTCCCCCGTCTTCTGCATCTTTCCCATCCTCCTTCTCCATACTTCAGAGCCATTAGCCAGTGACTATTATATATTATATTCCTCTAGATTGTTCCAAATTATTTTGACACAGAGCACTGTAGAGCAAGGAAGCTGCCTTTTCTTTTTAAGAAAGTCGTTATCCACCTCAGTGTCTCTAGAAAAGCCAGTGTTTCAAAGGGCTTCTTAGTGTAAACAGATGCTATTACCATTTTTACCACTGTGGTTAGGTTAAAAAAGGTAAAGGAGAGATTATTAATAGTGCTAATTATTACAAACAAAATGCTAAGGACAACTGTTGAAGTATTTCAGATGAGAGGTCATGTTCAGATATTTATGCTGGGACATAAATGTAAGCCCTTATTGACCTTGATCAATGGTGATTGTTGGGGTTAGGGTCCTTAGTAACCGACCTAATGGGCTTTGTGTCTTCATTACAGCCACGTTAGAGAAACATCAAATTATGTGTGAAATCTGTTTACGCTAGAATAACCAAGGGAGAGGGTAACTAACAAATACATGAAAATGCAATTATCTGTAATGGAGTAATACATTTCTCTGTGAATGAAGTATATTTTATTTGATAATCGATCTTATCACATTCAAAATTATTTGAAAATGAAAACAGTTGACTGCTGCCTTCAGTGTGCCTCACGTGTTCTGCATTTCCTCATCATCCTACAGTTTTTTTTTTGGGGGGGGTGCTACCTGCGTCGCTGGCCCAGGACTCTCAGGCTGCGTTCTCTTCAGAATCTCCTGGCAGATGAAATGGTGACCTTGGTTAGCTAGAAAACAGCTGCTTTTCTATTTTTATGTGGAGTTATTGTTTTCCAAGTGTCAAGCACATGGACAGAAATTTTTTCCATGGCCTGATATTGAACATTTTATTTATATATGTTTTGTTTTGAAAGGCCAGTGGGTTTGTTTAGAATAGCAACCGCCAATTAGAACATTTACTGTAAATGTTTTCAGGGGAAAAAGCACCTCCCTTCGATAGTTCCATGGATGGATTGATAGCACGGTCATTTATTTTCACTGACACGCTCAACTCTAACGCTGTACTTTGGAAACACACGCTGCTGCCTGTTTTGACTGGGTTAAAAACACCGTGTCTTTGAAAGTTTTAAAGCTTCTACCTAAAGAAAAACCTGGCTAACTGGCAGTACTTTTAGGCTGGATTCTTTGTTTATCTACTTAAATGAATACATTGCTAAAGCAGTCTGCTGGTAATAGTTTAAGGACAAAATTTTATTTTGTGCCATTCAATTTTATAGCTTCTGGTCAAATACGAAGGTAATGTACTTCCTTCTCTTGTGCCTTTTGGTTTCTGTGACTGAAAGCCTGGTGAATAGCTGAGCTTGGTTATTTTCATGTCTGTGATCTGCAGTGCTTCCTGAAGTCCAGAGCAAACTGCGGGAGATCGCAGCTGAGGGCAGGCGTCCTTCTGCTCTGGAGGCAGGTGCACTGTCAGGCTGGTGAGCAGGAGCCCGGGCCCGGTGGAATCCAGTGAGGGGTGACACTGAGAGTCGGTGTCCTGGGTCCCCGGAGTGCACAGTCATGGTGAAATTAGGAAACCGAATGGGTGGGAAGGAAACCCTTTAAGCTTTGCTAGTTAAAGAATTTTTTTTTAGTGAGGTAAAATCCCAAGTGAGGTAGGGAAATTCTTCAGGGACCAGTTAATCTAGGCGGAGTATTTATTCAGTCTCTACACCTGACTTTCTCAAGACAGTTATAGCTGTTCCACAGGGCTGTGATTTGTGAAAGCCAAGAAACTCCCCCGCTGTCCTTGTGAAGGAGGGACTTTAGTGGCCTCTGTCTTGTGCTTTGTGTTTGTCTACAGCTATGGACGGCGCACGGAAAAGCAATGCTAGGGGTTTCTTAATATAGTTTTTAGCCAGGTTGGTCTTGAACTCAGAATCCTCCTGCCTTTGCCTCCCAGGGACCGGGATCACAAATGTGTACCACTATGCCCAGCCCTAGTAATGTTTTCAAATACGTTTTTTCTGCCCCCAGGAACACTGAAAATGAACTACTTTAAATCAAATGAAAGTGAACCTTTGGTAACCGATGGTGAAGTCCAAGTGCCTGATAGTATTCTTGTAAATACAATATCTAATGAAAGTACGGCAGCACCCACTGGGCGGCCCACTCAACACGGTCCAGCTTGGAGTATGGAAGCTCCTCATCTTGGGGACCAGCATCCCAGGAATACAAGTAAGTGGATGTGATGAATGAGAGTCACCTTTAATGTCTATTGAACCCACAAGTCAACTTTAACTTCTGCAAGCAGTGCCCTGAACCCTCGCTGTCCATGGAAGCTCAGCCGGGTGTCCTGTCTCACCCATGGAACAGCGGTGGCTCCGCTGTCCCAGTAGATACTGGATAAGAAATGAGAATGTGGGGGCAGAGGGTTAGCTCAGTGGTTCTGGCGCCTGCCTCGCAAACGCAAGGTCCTGGGTTCGATCCCCAGTAACCACATGCGATGCTGGGCGTGGAGACTCACGTCTACCAGCAATCAATACCACATACCACAGTGCCGGGCGTGGTGGCTCACGCCTGTCATCCCAGCACTCGGGAGGCAGAGACAGGAGGACTGCTGAGTTCCAGGCTTGCCTGGGCTCCATAGTGAGCTCAGGGCCAGCCTGAACTACAAAGTGAGACCCTGTCTCAAAAAAAAGAAATGAGAATGTGTCCAAGCCTTGCAGCATTTCTGGGAATAAAAACCATGCAGCTTGCTTAATAAGAGAACTTACGCTAATGTTTTAAAGTTATTATTTTAACGTGATTGAGTTAGTAAGCCAAGTTACTTAGGTTGTTTGTTCCTTGCTGACAGGATCCCCATTTCCTAAAAGACAATGAGGGGTCCTATGGGGCCATTCCCTCGTTTGCTTTGGAGCTATCAATGTGTCCTTAGTATCTCGCTTCCCTTTCCGTCTTCTTTCATTGGCTGTGAAACAGTTTACTTGTTGGTGACTGAAAATCACAACTTGGGGAACATGGCATGTGCGAAACTCTTTAGCAGGAGGACAAATGAAAAGATTCGTTACTACAGAAGAAGAGCTGCTAGGAGAATTCCTGTGGCTGAGAGACAGTGATACGGTGGCAGACACCAGGGTCTGGAATGTGACTGTCCCTTAAGAACCCTCAGCGCTTGAAGGTCATTCAGCTTCCAGACTGCTTGCTGGAAGTGGATTTGTGTGCAGAGTGCGGAGGAACTTCAGCTATGATCCAAAGAGAGTTGATTAAAAACTACGACCTTTCCCACCATTACTTTCTCTCTTATTTGTCACTGACCAAGAAGATAAGGTTAGATGACTGGAAATTACATAAAGCCTACCAATCCACGGTCACCTGCTTTCCTTTCTTGTTCACGAAACCCACACTGGGAGAGCCCATTTATATTCTGAACCAGGAAGGAAAGGATTAAGTTGCCTTTTAGCTAGCACAGTATATGTTTGCTCGTCTTTGAGGAAAAGCAGTATTATTCTATTTCTCCAGTCCCCAGAACACAGTCTGCCTGGATTCCATTACTTCACCCAGCACTTGAATGCCTTAACTTTTTCTGATGCTTGGCGTTCACCAGTGATTCATAGGGAGACAGGGTCATTATCTGACAGCAATATTCCAAACCAGAATCAGGGGAGGTTAAATTTATTTTCCTCATGAGTTTAATTTTGAGGTTTTATATTTTGGTCATGTATCAACACTTCATTATTTGTAAGGACAATGTTTTCATCACTGCATCAGAAGTGCAGAAATAATGTAAATAAAAATGACCGAATTAATATGGTTGCAATGACAACAGTTGTTATTTTCTTCTAAGTGGATTTGTCTGTAGTTTGAAAGTCCCATCATGTGTAAAGCTTGAAATAAGGTGAATAAACAAACACTGAATCATAAAGGATCGATCATATGGTGGTTACGGCTCAGCTGGGAGGTTTGGTAGAAGTCTGGTTTACTCGCTTTTCTTTTGGAGGCAGATACACTGCTTAAACATATGAGTATAATTTGGTACCCAAAAGAGATACGGGTGAAATTATAATGACTCAGTGCAAAGGGCTGAAGCCTTTGAATGTGTGTGAGTCCATGTTGTTCATTGTTTGATATTTAGCGTTGAGTTTTGGCATCTGTTAGACTCAGTCTACTGTCCACATTAGTTAACATTATTTATTGCAAGTAATTTGATAATTTTTCACACATTTTACTAATAGTCCCAGTATGTGATAGTAGAGCTTTTGATAGTTTTTAAGACATGTTCAAATATTTTCTTTGTGATCCTTACAATTAATAAAATGAGATTCTCAGGAGAGGTGATACCTGTTTTCAAGGCATGAAATGGGTAAATATATCTGGTTATCACTTCCTTGGAAACTGGTAGATGTGGAATTGGGTTTCAGATCTCATGACACCTCAGTTAGTGCTCTTTTGAGTACTCCAGACTCCTTTGTTACTTTCTTGGGGTAGTCAAAATGTTCCTGAATAAATTTCAAGGTCCAGAAGAGTAGAAGTAACTTGTTTTTATTTCTGTATGGTACTTGATAAAAAAATCATTTGAATGAATTAGAAATATATTTAACATTTTTATTATGTTGTTTATCACTTTAGTTAGAAATGCTTAATCATACTTTTGTCACTTGATATTTAAACAGTTTTTTAAAAAGATTGTGTTATTTTTTGATATCACCTTATAGCAGAGAGTTTATTTATCTCTCTATGTCCTCATTATTACCCTCCAATTAAGGTATTTTCAATTCCTGGCCTATGTAAAAGTTATTTAGGTCTACTTCAGGCCCAAAATATTATGGTCAGACATTCTCTTCTAGCTAGATTTCTTGGGTAGGAAAACAAGACATGGCCTCCCAGCAAAAGCAAACAGGATGTTGTCTTGCACTAAGAAATTTCCTCCTGAGGGGTCCTTAACGTCCTGTAGCTTATAAAAATTTTAGCCAGAATAACCATAGTATTATACTCTGTAGCACAGTCAGACTTTGTGAACACGAAATGTTATTTAAGAAGTTTTCATAAGTTGCATTTTGAAAACCAAACATAATGTGGAAAAGAACAAAAGCCCCACAGCTCACTTTTATGCTGTTTCAGCAAAGATTTCTTTTGTCTAGGTTTCATCGTACATCTAGGTATTAATTTTTACTTTTTCTTCCTTACATATTTTATTAAAATTTAAGTACACATTGAACTTTAAGAAAAGGAAAAACCTCTGGCTAACCAACAGATTGGGTTCACAGATAATGTGGTACAGATGACATGAAACTATGTGCTCTGGTCAGGAATCAGTGAGAGGAGAGTGGATAACTTTTTGAGATATTATTCATACACCATCAAACTCATCTTTTTGTGCATAACACAATAGTTTTAATGTACTTGCAAAGTTGTACAAATGTCATATTTTATCATTGTAAAAAGAAATATGATATTCTTTGATCTCCTGCGTGGAACTCTCCAGTATTTGTCCTTGTATGACGAGCATATTTCACTGAGTATAATGTCCTGCAGGTTTATTCATATTTTAGTAAGTGACATGATTTCCTTCTTTTTAAATGCTGGAGCTGTTTTTATAGAAAGAACGGTTGAGACTGAGATGTTGGGGTATTACAGTCTGGCACTTGATAAGCCCTCAGGAATGATTGGCCAGAAAGATTAGGAAAGCTGGCCTTTTCCCCTCTTTGTTTTGACTTGTGAACAATTTCTTTCCTATGTCCACTTACCCTATGCATCACCAAAACTCCCCAGATGTATGACAAGGAAGCCGATGAATGTGTTAGTTTATTTTAAAAGTTGTTTCAAAACAATGTTTATTATTTTCAGAAATCATACACATGCTTACTATTTAACTTAGGCAATAAAGTAAAATGGAAACATAAGGCAACAAACAAAATTTATGCCAAGTTCTACTACCAGAAGAAAACCGTTTATAATCTGCAACATGCTTCCAGATATGTATGAAGATCTAAGATAGATTCTTGGTAGAAATATTTTATGGAAGTTGCTTTTTATTATAATAAAGTTACTAAATGAAATCAGTAAATGAGCAAGAAAAAAGCAAACTAAGGCAAAATTGAAGGAATTGAACTGTTTATTTATCAATCTTGAGAGCTTAATTTTGATGTGGTTACTATTGCAAAGGACTTCGAACAATTTTTCACTTCTAAGCATTTATTCCCCTTTACATTTTTAAAAAAAAATAAGTTTATTGGTAGTTTTTTTTTTTTTTTGAGACAGGGTCTTGCCTTGTAGTTCAGGCTGGCCCTGAGCTCACTAGGGAGCCCAGGCAAGGCTCAAACTCATAGCAATTCTCCTGCCTCTGCCTCCCGAGTGTTGGGGTTACAGGTGTGAGACAGCACGCCCGGCTGGTACACTTTAAGTATTCATTATGATCACAGTCATTATTGAGAATTTGTACTGATTCATGACACATCTTGATTCTTATTTTTTCCCGCTCCCTTGCCCTCCCATTAGCCCCTCCATCTCCCTATATACTAAGCTTTGTTTCCATTTTCGTTCCCCTCTTCTGGTAGCTACCCACTTTCCTCTGAAAGAGTTTAGCCTGTGTTCTTTAGTCCAAATGGAAGGGTAAATGGACTTTGCTTCATGCCTGCCTTTTCATAAGGAACCCGAAGAAGTTCTTGGGTGTTTCTTATGTCACATTCAGAGCAGCCAGTTGACAACCAGGTGATATAAATGTCTCCTCATCTGTCAATAAATATAATGTAGGTCACACATGATAAAGAATTCCTTCTTTAAAGTTAGAAGTTAAATAACAATATTTAAAGCTCATGGATCAAGGCAAAAATGAGAATGGAAATACAAAATATTTATAACAGTAATAATGAAAATTCTGTTTATGAAAACTTGTGACATGAATTAAAATATATCAACAGAAATGTATAGTTACATATATACTTAAAGTAGAAAATTAGAAAAACTGAACCAAAGAAGGGAGAAAAGGAACAAACGGATAATCTTGAAGAAAAAAGAGGGAAGGAGAAAATCCTGAAGAATATTAATGAAATAGTAAAGAAACAAACAGGTGACCAAAAAGTAAAAATGGAGTTTTAAAGAAGTCTAATAAATTAGATAGTCTTTTCTCCAGCCTTGGTTAAAGAGCAGAGAAGTGGGGAAGGAGTAAGGCACATATATATATAAAAACTAAAAAAAGTAATAAAGTATTTTATAGATACAAGAATTGTGACCCAATAAAAGAATATCATGTACAACTTTCCACCAGAATATTTGAAAATTTAGGTAAAATAACCAATTTCTAAGGAGAGAATAATTTTTCAGAAGAAACTCCCAATGGAACCATAATTATTGAGGAGCTCTAATCAGTAGTTTTAAAGTAACCTGATTAGATCAGCACTGGCTTTTTAAAAAATGCCAGTTTTATGGACAACTTTTTATGAAATCTTTAAATAATAGAAAAAAGTCCCTATTAAAAGCCAAGCATTAGTGTAAAATACACTTAGAAAAATGAATTAGGAAGATTTCAGTATTCTGGTAAATGCTGCATTCCCAGAGAAAATATTATTTTAATAACACAATTTCAAATCAGCATGCAAAGTATGCCATCTTCTGTGTGAGAAATGGAGACAGGGAAAAATGTATGCACGTATGTATGTATATGTGTGTGTGTGTGTATTTAACTTGTACTGATTTATAGTAAAAGTATAAACAGTTGGATATATGGAAAACTAATAAAACAGACAGGAGAAAGCAAAGTAGAGAAAGAAAAAATTTATGGTAAAAACAAAATAAACAGAAACAAAACATGTATACAGGAGGGTTGGGAGGTGGTAGGGAGGGCAGGGGAAAGGGGAAAAAATGAGAATCAAGATACCTCATGTCCAGGTACAAACTCTCAATGATGAATGTAATCATAAGGTGTATATAAAATGCACCAATAAATCCAATAAAGGGAAAAAATAAATTGGCCATGTATTCTAGCTGATTTGTCCATTATCACATTTGGTGACGCCTAATTTCTCTAAAACGTATCCAACTCTAGACAGTAAACAGTATGATTATCCTACCTATAAAGCAATGAATGAAACATTGCCAAATACTCATGTGGACTTTTTCTTCAATTAGAATGTAATTTTTACTTTATCTAGAAAATATAAACTTTGATTAGTGTTATTAAAAATAATGGATTAACTAGTATAATGGTTAAATTGTCCATTGATATACTAAGGTGGTTAATTCACTACTATAATGATAAAGAAAAAAGAAAACCAGTAAAACATGTAGTGGTTCATGCCTATGATTCCAGCTCCTTGGGAGGCTGAGGGAGAATTATAATTTCTAGGCCAACCTGGGTAAAGTATATATACTTTATCTCAAAATTAAAAATATTAAAACGATTGGATTTGCAGCTTATTGGTCAAGAACCCTGAGTTCAGTCTCTATTATCAATCAACTAACCTTCCTTGAATAAGATTTTAGTGAATAGGGAACAAGATGAAGGTAACAAGAATGGAAATAGAGTTTCTCCCAATGTAACTTTCAAAGTTTGATTTGGAATCAGGTAAATGACATATATAATACATAGTTATACTAGGCAAAATGCTCATTAAAATGGAAAGCAAAGCAATGGATTTTAACATTCTATATTGTTATTGACATGATTCAAAATAAAAGAATCACCCCAATTGAACTTCAATGCATTTTTTTTTCTTATGTCTCTGCTGGAGTATATCTTAAGCACCAATATATGAAAGTTTAAATATTCTTTATTAATATTATTATATTGAGGCTGTTATTTGAAACTATTCTTTGTATGTTATGGGAAAAAACAAATATTTATTTTTGATTAAAAAAAACCACCACTGTAAGCGTAAGAGAAAAAGAAATGTAGAAATATAACATTTTATTTATTTATTTGTTACCAGAATTTGAACACAGGACCTTGTACTTACAAGGCAGGTGCAAGAACCACCTTTTTAGAACTTCTCTCCTTCATTTCTGGGCTGTCAGATTCAGAAGCACCGTTTGTAGGTTTGTAAAATACGTCAGAATTTCTTCTTAATGTTTTTTTCTTTTTGAGAAGGAAGAAACAGTGAATGTCCAACAGTATATCTTTAGTTAGAATTTGAACAGATTCTTCTTATCTATCCTTGGTAACTGAAATTTAGCCATTTTTATGTTTTTGAGAATCTCCTTATATTTCAAGCATTCAAACCAACTGACTTTGGGTGGACTGGCTGGGTGGTGTGCAGCGTAATTCAGAAGCAAGAATGAGGCAACAAAATTTTACACAACGCTGACATTTCATGAGGTGTTCTGCCTGCGCTGAGCCTCGGGAAAGGAGAGGTTTCTTATATTGGCAAGAGCTCTTTTCTTGTCCTGAGTTTGGGCAGTCTCCCTGGAAACATGGAAGATTCCTTCTCTAAGGGGGAGGGCCAGGGCACTACGCAGGCATATCGGGCTTCCAAGGAAGAAAGCAATACTTTTGTGTCATATTTGACAGGGCGGACAAACCTAGGGCTGCTTGTGTGTTTAATTTCTGCCTCTTAAAGCGGTGTTGAAAAATACAAATGAACCAAGATAAAGTAAAAATAGATGACTGCTAACTGAATAGGAGTCCCTGGCCGCTTTTAACCTGATGCCCTCTGGTCTTTACCCCATGCTAGAGCCCTCGTGGACCGCTGTGCCCGTGTCTCTCCCTCCATGGAGAGACAGACGACTCCCGGGAGACTCCTTCCCTAACAGACCTGAACAGCTGCACAGAACCCCACGCTTAGAAGGACTTTGCTCTGTTTAGTTCTCTTCTCTTGAAAAAGGATCCCTTTTTGAAATTATTAATAATAATGAATATTAGGTCCCTTCTTGAAATTATTAATAATAAGACAAGTATAAATATTATAAATATATGAATATATAAAATAATAATTCTTTTTGACCAAAGAGCTACCATATTTTTTTTTTATTTTTAACTGGCTCCACTAAATTATGCAGCTCTTCCCGATCCTGATCTTCACAGTGATTGGACCAACTTTAGTCTTTTATCTGCATTTGCACCAATCATGGTGCTCAGAAATATGTCATGAACTGATCTCTATGGGCCCTTCAGGACTCACACTTGGAGCTGGGGTCTAAGAGGGCCCTGGCAAGATTCAGGGCTGCTGTTCAGCCAAGGGGAGTGGTCTTAAGCTTGTGTCCAGCTTTTAATGGCACATCCATTATTTTCTTTAGGAAGGTTTAGTTTGTATCAATATTAAAGGAGCAATTCTTTTGCTAGATTTCAGGGATTCACAAGAGTATTTTACAATGAGTGGAGTAAGTTAGTGTTTAAAATGATGATCTCTTTGATAGAATGATACAGAGAGAAACAACAGTCTACAAGATTAGAAAGAATTGGCTTCAATTTCACCTCTAAAACTTACTAACTGTGTAATCTTGAATATTTTTTCACCTTCATTGGGTGTTTCACCTATTGTAAAATCTAAATTATTTTATGATTACAGGAGGATTAAATAAGGTACTGTGTATAAAGCACTTAGTGAACATCCACCTAGAGGTCATTGAAAGGTCTTTAATTTACTCCCTTATTTTTAATTTGTTTTACTATAAAAACAATAAATGGAGATAAATTTCAAGTGCCTTTCAAAGGCAGACAATTTGAACAGATACCAGTGATTTATTTAAGGTTTTACTGCATAGTCTACTTATCTCTGAATTCTGCATATTTTCCTTGATGACGATACCTCTGCTGCTCAGACACAGCCTGATGTGAACAGCCTGAAGGTCTTTCCAACCATGGACAGATTTGGTCCTCACACCCTAGGATTAGCATTACTGTCATTTCCACTTTATCAACCAGGGTTCTTAAAGAGGTCAGGTTAGCACAGCTTTGTGGATGATTGGGCTGGACATACAGCCTGGCTGAAACTGATCTCTTGGCTTCAGTTTCTCAGTCCTGGGGTAGCTATTATTTACATACCTGCTAGCTCAGAGGTGCTCCTATTCTTTATGATTTGTAGCCACATTCTCTCCCAAACTCTTTGAAGCCTGCCAGTGTATGGTATTCAGCTACTCATCTTTTGACAGATTTTTGTAATTCGTGAGCGTATCTGTTCTTCTCTCCTATAGTAGAGCCTCGTGCTCAAGCCATCAAGGATGACTAAGGAGAAGGGTGCTGTGTCCAGGAAGAGTGGAATTCCTGCTGTACTTCCCATTGCAGTGCTATAGTCCAGAGACAGGAGTTGCAACTCCAAGATAGGAGTTGCTGTGACAAAGGAAATGGATGCGATCACTTTCTAAATCACAGTGAATTCATAGTAGCAATATTTCCCATCAGCATCAGAAGCCCTTCAGTCTCCTGTATATGGCCATTGTCATATTATGTCCATTGTTCTCAATAAAAATACCTTTAGAAGTCAAGAGTTCATCCAATTTAATCTACTCATTTACCCAATGAATAGCTATTGGATGTCCATATAGGCTATTTTGGTGGGTATTCTACTGACAATATCCCTGTTCTAATGTGGGCAGATAATGTGAAAAACAAATAATTAAACAAGAAAGTACAGATTGTTCCCAATTCACCATAGTTTCCCTCACGACTTTTCTACTTTATGGTGTCATGAAAATGATACATATTAAGTAGAAACTCTTGTTGAATTTTCATCATTCTCCAGCCTAGCGATGAGTGGTTAAATATTCTGTCACAATCCTGGGCCATGGCTGGAGCTCGGCTCTGTCAGCCACTCAACGGGGAAGTAACAGCTGCTACTCTATAGTGTGCGGTGTCGCTGTATTGTTAGACGAGGTATATACATTCATTTTTGACTTACAGTATTTTCAATTTATGTTGAATTTACCAGGACAAAAGTACATCTTATGTTGAGGTCCATCTGTGTTAGGCAGTACTAATGTTGCAATGAAAAGAAAAGATCATTTTTAGGGTGAGCTTCAGGAACACTTTTAATGGGGTGTATCTGGGGATGCATGTCCTCTTCTGTCTTCTGAAAAGGCTAGTTTTATGTTTTGGTCCCTTATTTGTACAGGGTCATTTAGCTGCAGTGATAAATCTGATGGGGAAAGGGTTTGTTTTTTCTTTGTTGTTCATATTTCATGACTAGGAATCCTCAATAAATGTAAAATAATGACAATTTAAATATTATAACCCAAACAATGAAGGTAGGATGTAATGAGCAGCATACCTGAGTGTGACTATGACTTAGTGAAAAATCAAAAGTCTGGATCAAGTTGTTTCTTTGCATCTGCACTTTATAATATTTAAGTGCTTGTATATTTAGTTCTGGCCTAATTCTTAGAGGATGAATTTGCTTTCAAAACTGTCAACCTAAATAACAATCGGAGATAATTTCTCCAAAGACTAATTAAGTTTATTAGTGAGTAATAAACCACTGCAGTGAGAATATACTTGTCAGTGTGAACTTCATGCTTATCAAAGAAGCTGAGACCAGGGGACCTTTTTAAAGTGAGGATTACATAAAATGTTTTGAAACAATCCACCTTGGCTATAAGGATCAATAAAAACAGTGGTGTCAGCCCAAGATTAAACAGTTGTTGGACAGAAGTCCTTGACAAGTAGGAGGCTAAGTTGTGTAAGTTTGTGGTGGCCTTTGTACATGCTATGATTCCCACGGTCTTCTGTGACAGTTAGTTATCAGCAATCATGTGTCAGAACTCTTCCTTCCTGGCAGCCTGGATTTATTTATTTTTGTTAGTGTTGATATAGGCAACTCCATTTTGATTCTGACAAGTCTGATAAAACTAATAGTCCTAGTCTAGTCCTAATAAGAATCAGCTTATTTTTGGTGTCAGTCTCCTTGAAAGAAGGCATTTCTGCTGCTTTGATTCTTTCTGAGCATCACAATTATGTATTTGATTGTACATATATTGTCAAGTAGTATTCATTTACACTGACTTACATTTTCTTTTATTTTCTCCTGTTACTAAAATATAACCTCCAGAAGGACTAAGCCATGGGACATGGTTGGTTGGCATTATTTGCTTTGTTGCTAGAGAAATACCTGGTGGAGCAGGAGCACAGTAGAAATCTGTTGAATGTAGAGAACAGACTGAGTTTGTGGAACCCACGCCTCCCTGTAATAGTGATGCAGATCTGGGTGAAACGATGGCTTGAACTACAATATTCAGAGTGCAGAGGCAGCTGCTGGTAGAAAGAGGTTTGGATTTGTGGTGGGATGATGTGAGTTAAGTCCAGCTTTCCCATTCATCCCCGTGTGACCCTGGGGGGAAATCCCTTAACCTTGTTTCCCCAGCTGTGAAGGCGAATGAGCCCAAGTATGTGAAGGGAGAGTACAATGCTCGAAGTGTTATAGCTGTTTGGCAAATACTGGGGACAAAGGGAGTGAATGGAAAAAGGTTCATAATAGTATAACCAGCATAAGGACTTAAACTAAAGAATTAGGGATAAATGATAGCACTTAGAAGCAGCAACAAAATTAATGACAGATTGGAGGAAAGAAATAAAGAGAAAAATTTGAGGGAAAGGCCAACCCTGCTGTGACTTTCTTGAAAAGGTTGTGCACAAAGATCTCTGCTTTACAATCTTATTGAATTTTCATGGTCTGGAAGGCAGGCAAACAATGCAGAAATATCCCTGGAGGACACTTACAAAGCAAAGGCAGGAGTTAAAAATGAAGGACTATGTGCCAATTAGGACAAACTAATGTGCTTTGATGGCATTACGGGCTGCTGGTCCAAGGCGAAGGGCTGGGGAGCTCTCCTGTGGGGTGGGTGACTGCTCAGGGAGTCAGACAGCAAGGTTTCCTGTTAGAATATTGGACCAGTGGTAGCAAAGTACTTTAGAAAGTTGACTTTCCATTATTTTTAACTTGAAGTATTCCTGTCGAATAATGTAATCTAATCATCAAAGTTCAGGCACCATTTTGCATTTATTTTAAAAGGGAATTTTCATTTGATTTTAGGAATCTCTTTAAAAAGGACTCACTGTTGAAATAAAGGCCATGAAAAGAAAAATCAAATGTAGATATTTATGATATTAACTGAAAATGAGTTCATTTGTCATTCAGGATAATGGAGAATATGTGACAAAAACATTAGTGTAAAAATGTCTGGTAGGTGAAACTGTACTTTTTCTCCCCTTAACACAATCAAAAGGATTGACTGTAGAGATCATCACTTTAAAATTAGTTACTCAGGGGCCGGAGATTTAGCTCAGTGGTTCCAGCGCCCACCTAGCAAGCGCAAGGTCCCTGGTTCTATCACTGGTAACCACGTATGGCAATACCCCACCAGCAATCAGTACCACCTACCACAAATGCCGGGCTTGGTGACTCAAGCCTGGAATCCCAGCACTTGGGAGGCAGAGGCAGGAGGATTGCTGAGTTTGAGGCTTGCCTGGGCTCCATAGTGAGCTCAGGGCCAGCCTGAACTACAAAGTAAGACCCTGTCTCAAAAAAAAAAGAAAAAAAAATTAGTTACTCAGGACCTTTGAGCCTACATTTATTTGTAATCACATATTTATAAAATCATACAAGTAAGAGTTTCTACCTGTTCACCTCCTACCCCCAAAACAGAACAACAGAATTAAATGTAATTTCTTCATGAACATGAAGAGAATTCCCACAAGAGGCCTCTCTTTCCTACTTGGAGTATCTAAAAAGATTAACAATGAGATATGAGTGGCAAATTTTCAGTTTGATCTAGAAAACTATTGAGTTGGGTTACAAAAATGAAACAAAACAAATCACTAACACAATTCTTGTGGGGGCTATATATTTTTAATTATTTTTTCAAACTGAGAGCTGTCCTATAATCAATGTAACTCTGAAAAATGTCATTAAATTATGTCTTGCTGGCAATGGCGTTTTGGAATTGATGCACTTATAAGAATAAATATTTCTGTTTTACCAGAAGTACTTCGCATAAGGATCAATTTTGTTTTGCAGGTCTCATTTTAGATTCTTCTCCACAGATCCCCCTCTTGAAGTCAATGTTCTTTAAGAGAAAGCATGTGAGTCAAATAATGATGTATATAGGGACAACCATGGTGAATTAGAAGCACTATCTTTTGTATGTAACCTTGTATACCAACTCTGACTTCTAATTTCTGTTAGACAGTATACTATGTTCTCGGGGCACAAAAATAACTTCACCCACTTTCTCCTTCCGTCCTATGACAACCAGTCAATGGCCAGTGGAGCAGCAACAGTAAAAGGTCTCTCTTTCAGAAGCGCCCTTCCCCCTTCTACAGAGAAGGGGGTCCTCAGGATGCATAGTGTGCAGCTGGCTTGTGAAAACTCATTTCTCTCTGTGAGAAGGTATATATACCAGTACCAGAATTGCATGTTACAAAGACAATAGAATAGTCTAAGAAAAAAAATAATATTTGGCCCACACGTTCAGGCAGGAGGGATAGGAGGAAATTGACACCGTTACCTGATATGAAAGGGTTGAAGTCAAGAGCCTTAGAAAGTAATTCCTTTTTATATTTATTGGCTATGAGCAAATTCTTACCTAAGTCTGTTGATTTTTGTCCTGCCTGGATTTATTTTACAGTCTTTTTCATTTTGTAACATGCAATTGTGGATTGCAGTCATTGTATTTTTATTTTTCTCTGCCAGTAGTACCCTCCTCCCTGTCTTCTGCCAATTCAGACCTGATAGCAAAACAAATTCTTCCTTTTTCCTCCATCCTCCTTCATCATCCACCACACTGCAAGTGCTTGCTCTTTGTGATTTCTTCACTGTTTGTTGATAGTTCTAGTGGTGGTGCAGTGAATGTTGTCCTAAAAAGTAGGCACTGGGATGTCTGTCCCATTTCTGCTACTGACCTGGTGCTTTTCTTTTATCACTTGTCTGTTTACCTATTTATCCATCTATTTGTCTTTCCTCCCATCTGCCTATATATTTCTGAGATTCTTAGCTTTTCATTTACAGGGAGGAAAATGTGTGTTCTATTTATAAGATTGAATTTTATGATCTAACAATGCGGTGGAAAGCCAGCATAAATTTATGGCATTATTATTTGTATCTATACCAATTATTTTGAGACTTACCTTTAAGATTTCATGTTCTCATTCCATCATTTCCTGAGTGTCAGTTCTCTCTGCCCAAGGGAAAAAGGTATCAGAGAGAGAAATATCTTTTTCACTCTGCCATGAATGTGCTAGAGTCAACAAATATGATTTTTCTTTCTATCTTGTAGTTTTCAAATATCTGTTAGTCAGTAGTCAGTGTTTTCTTTGTCTAGCTGGGAAAGAAGACTTTTGGTCATCTGACTAATTCCAATACAGTCTGTCATCAAGTGTGTCAATTTGGAGGTGATGACTTCTAAGAAATAATATAATTAAAATTAGTTATAATTAAAATTAGTTATAGTATACACCACCTAATGTGGTATATGTTATACACTGACATGAATACAGAGCGCTGTAGTGTGAAAGTGGCCTCTCAAATTTCTTGTTTTGGAGACTGAGACCTCAAAGCAGATGGAAATGGTATTTGGTGCATGTGAGGATCTTTGTTATGTAATTAAGATTAATGAGAGAGCTGGAGGGCCTGTGTGGGAGTTAGTGGCTTTGTAAAAAGAAGAAGAGAGGGACCTGAGCCAGGAGGTCGCTGGCTTTTGCCCTGTGATGTCTGATGCCGCTGTGGGACCCCACAGATTCCCCCACCAGATGTGGCCCCTCACCCTTGACTCCCAGATCATGGGCCAAAATAAACCTCTTTTCTTTATAATGTATCTAGTTTGGGGTATGATGCTACTAGCAGCAGAAACTAATACACAGACCTTGTGATATTAGACAGCTTTAATGTCTTACTTCTATGGAATTGTTTAAGAACTGTTTTTAGTGTAAGATTGCTCTTACATTAGCGGAAGTTGCATCAAGTTGGAAGCTACTGAGCAGTTTGGAATGTGCTCGTAACAGCAGTGCACCTGAGGCAGGTGTCTCTGCCTTCTGTGGTGCAGCCACCCCCACCCCTCGTATCATACAGATCTGGCATCGCTTCGCCGGGTTGTCCAAAGGAGATAATTTGAATGAGAGTCCGTGTGACTGCTTTGGTGCCAGAATAAGGTTAGGTCTCAGGAAGTGCTTTCTTGATTCTGAATGTTCTGCCAATGCTTTCATATGTTTTGATGGAGAAATATTTCTTGTCTCTTAGCTCTTACAAGCAAGCTTCTCTGCCTGTAGCAAAATACACACGATTGTGCCAGAGTCCGCCATTGGTTCATTCTCCTTGCCTGTAACGTGCTTTCCCACTGAGATGTATTTTACTTTCCTTCACTAGTCACATGAGCGCCATCTTCTTGAAAGCTGCCCAGAACATTCCACCTTGTCATTTATGGGAAGCAAAATATGTTTGTGAATCTCTTTGTCTTCTGTTTCCCTATTTTTATTTCATTTTATTTTATTTTTTGTCTCTTTAATGTCTTAGTGTGGTGAATCACAATGAACGTGTTGTGTCACTGGATTTTTTGCCTGGTCTTTTCTAAGCTCTGAGAGAGCAAATCCATGCATCGTTGGTCGCCTTTGAAAGTAGAAATCCATATTTTGATCTTGGCACGCTAAGCTTGGCACATCTGGGGCCATCTATGGTCTAACAGTGGGGAACTGTGTGTTTTCACAGAGGGACCCTTTGATCTAATAAGTACAACCTGGTCATGTGGGAGAAATGAGTCCTAAGAAGCTTGGAGGCTTCTCAGATCTGTGTGAAAGGGACGTGAGATTGGAAATGAGTTTGAAAGGGGACCCAGAGTAGACTGTGAAGTGATCTGTCTGAATGAATGAAGCAGCGACTCCAGAGAGTATTTACTCTGTGTTACAGGCGCTGTGTTAGTTTGGCCACAGGGTAAGTGCTGTGGCCTTATTTTTAACATCATTTTATGAAATGAAGTTGGTGTCATGTGTGGAGAGGACATCCCTTCATGATACAACAAGCAAGAGATCTTCCCTCTCTCTTGTAATCTTTTCCTTCCTCAAAATAGAATGAATTCTGCATTTCTAAAGTCTGAATGTTCTGCTTTTAAATGGTAGTTTATATAAACAATAACAAAATTTTAAGTTTTTCCTTTTTAATGAAAGTAAAAAATCTTTACATAAACCAGTAAAATAATACAGAATAGAAAGAAAACTATAATCATCACCCCCAAATCCCACTATAGGGCCCAATATCAACATTTTTCTTTATAACCAACCAGCCAGAGAAGTTTCTAGAGTAAGTTAGAAAGGCTATGGACATGCTGTTACCAAGAAGAACCACCTATGAAAGGAAATATTAAATCAGAGGCTGTAAATGAGCTTGAACTCTGGAATAAGCAGGATTGCAAGTCTTTGTATAATTGTGTATTTTCAGAAGCAAGAGCAGGTTACACAGGTTGTTTGGTGATGTGATCTTTTTCTTTATTATGAGCATCACTCCATAGGATTAAATAACCTTCTAAGTACCCTTGAATTAAGTATTCTGGTGTTTGTTTACTAATGCTTTAAGCCAATTCCTTTTGTTGAATATTTAGATAGATTTATGTCTCTTAAAAGTACATAAACTGTACAGAAATGAAAATCCTTGTAGATAAATCTATGTTCATAGTCATGATTCTTTCCATAGGATAAACTTCTAAAAATGATATTATAGTTTGAAAGTATATGTATATTTAACATTTTTTGATGTATATGATCCTGCCCAGCTATGAACTCAGCTGCTATATATGAAATTGTGTATTTTTCTATACCTTTTCCCAGGACACAGTTAATTTATCTCTGTGAATATTAGTGGATTTATGTCACTATGTGTATACACATATTGATGCTTATGTGTATATATATGTGTATGTGTATAATTGTTTGTATGAACTTTTACTATAATAATTACTCATAGAAAATACTTTTTCTTATCAGTACATTGACCTGCTAAACCAATGAGTCTGCAAACAACCTTTTTTTTGGAGACAGGGTCTCGCTGTGTAATTCAGGCTGGCCCTGAGCTCACTCTGTAGCCCAGGCAAGCCTCAAACTCAGCAATCCTCCTGCTTCTGCTTCCCTAGTGCTGGAATAACGGGCATAAGCCACCATGCCTGGCATTGTGGTGTATGGTACTGATTGCTGATGGGTGTGAGTCACCATGCCCTGCACATTGTGGTATGTGGTTACCAGGACCTTGTGCTTGCTAGGCAGGTGCCAGAGCCACTTAGCTAAATCTCTGGCCCTGCAAACATACTTCTGATGTGGCTGCTGCTAAATGTCATGTCTTCTCTTCCCAGGTGCCTGCAGGAACATCACCCACAGCCAGTGTCAGATGCTGCCCTACCACACCACACTGACCCCTCTGATCCCAGCCACCAAAAACATAGAAATGGAGAAGATCCTCAAGTTCTTCACCTACCTCCAACGCCTCAGTTGCTATAAATATATCATGCTATTTGGCTGCAGCCTCATCTTCCCGGAGTGCATCACCGATGGTGATGACAGGTATTTGGAGCCCAGCTTATCCTGTGATAAGAGTCCCTTTGGCTTCTGGGGACAAACATCCAAGGGAAACACAATCATCCTGTTACTCTCTTTCATTTTTGTTAGTAAAGAGTGAGAAAAAGAATCATATCATTCATAACCAGTTGTAGTTCTTTAAAACTAGAAGTATTCAGAAAATGTGAAATAATTTTATTGATATGAAGAAATTATTCCATGTGTTAGGTCGATGCTCTCAGAGTGATATGCAATTACTGTTCCAGGGAGAGTCAAGCAGAAGATACAGCTCACTCAAAGGGCAGTTAGAAGAGTCCTGATGAGACTATTTCTGGAGGTGGAGGCAGAGTAAAGAAAACAAATAACTGATGAGACGCAGCAGAGTTTTAGCACTGGGAGATGCCGTTTGATCACCCAAGGTTTGAAGGCAAAAGGGCCAGCTGTACACGGATAACTGCAGCGATGAGTGAAGCGTCTCCAGCAAGCCAGGCCCCATGATCCGAGCAGAGCACACAGTGCTGGGCCGCCCTTCAGTCCTGAAGCAGGAGAGGGTAGAGAGCAAATTTCTTGCCCTCAGTTGCCTCCTACTCTCCTGTCTGTCAGTGTCTCTCCCCAGCTGCAATCGCCCACGACTAGAGCCCAAGAAAGTCATACAGTTGCTATAAGTTCAGTGGGTGAGACCCAGAATCTCACGGCTGTAAAGTCCTAAATCTTTTTTTTTTTAATTTTTTTAGACAGGGTCTCACTCTGTAGTTCAGGCTGGCCCTAAGCTCACTATGTAGCCCAGGCAAGCCTCGAACTCAGCAATCCTCCTACCTCTGCCTCCTGAGTGCTGGGATTACAGGCATGAGCCAGCAAGCCTGGCACTGGCATTTGTGGTGTGTGGTACTGATTGCTGGTGGTGTGAGTTACCTGGTATTGTTGTATGCAGTTACCGGGGATGGAACCAGGGACCTTGTGCTTGCTAGGCAGGTGCCGGAACCACTGAGCTAAATCTCCAGCTCTAAAATCCTAAATGTTAACCATCTAAATCAAGTATGAGTGAGATGCCAGGTGATTTTCCTCAGCAACACTGGAACCTGGTACAGGCAGAGGAGGCTGAAGAGATGTGGATGGACAGAGATCTCCAGCCTAGGAGTAGAAATAATATTCAGGAAGAGTAAATCAATCAAAAAGATGTCATGGAATAGTCAAAACATTCTCTCTATATTTTTAAATGTGTTATATGCATATTTTTTCATTTTATTATAAGCATATGTTAAATGATTGTTTCCATATAACTTCAATTATTTTCTGGATTAAAATGTTAGGAAGTTTTCCAAATAGTAATGTTATAATGAATTGTATTCTTGTCTGCAAAGAGGTTCCATGTTATTTGTGCTGATTTCATTAGTGTGTAAAATAGTCTGGAAAAGGGCAAAAGGCATTTATTATTTTAACAGCAGAAAGCCTGTATTGTCATTGCTTCAAGGTAGGATAAGACCATCGATTCTGAATTGTAGACGTGAGTAAAGAACCCTCAGA
Organism: Thryonomys swinderianus; assembly: GCA_004025085.1. Taxonomy (NCBI): domain Eukaryota; kingdom Metazoa; phylum Chordata; class Mammalia; order Rodentia; family Thryonomyidae; genus Thryonomys; species Thryonomys swinderianus. The sequence goes on along the minus strand of PVIC010005660.1, from coordinate 8,871 downwards.
CACAGAGTTCAGGGACATGTGCCAAATGTGAAATCTAGTGCAGAGAATCCTCTCCTGGTAGAGACAGAAGCTCACTCAGGTCTGTCTCAGGAGCTAAAATATGGGGTGGTCCTAGAGGCCTTTACATTTCTTGACAGTAGCAATATAATATGGGAGTTGTACTGGTTTCCTAAGGCAGCCATAATAAATTTCTGCAAGCTGGGTTTCTTCAATAATAGAAATTATTGTGTCAGTGTTCTGGAAGCCGGAAGCCCAAAGTCTGATTTGGCTCTAAGGTCTCCTATGGCTCCTGGGAGGATTCATGTTTATCCTTTTCTATCTCCTGGTGAGCTCATTTCCCTAAATTGTGATCATATCACTCCTGTGTTTCTGTCCTCAAGTGCTCTTTTCCCATGTGTCTCCTCTTTGGTCTTTTATGGGGACCATTGTTATTGGATTTAGAGCCCAGCCAGACTTCTCAGGAGCATGTCTTCATTTTAAGATCCTTAATTATAGCCACAAAAACTTGTTTGCTCAATGGGGTCATATTTATAGGTTCTACAGGTGAGAGTGTGGACACATCTCTTGGGGGCTACCGTTAAACACTGTAATACTTAAGGGTGAGACTAGTGGGACCACATGTCATGGCCTCTTCATCTGTAGAACAGAAAAATAAGACACTGCAAAATTAAAGTGACAATTGAATGACACAGAAGCCTTTGAATAGTGTCTGACTCAGAAAAAAGAGCAACAAAAATACAAAATGTTAACTTTAAAAGGACAAAAATATTAATAAAATAGCACAAAAACTATTTCTAACATGTTAAAGTTGCAAAAATGTATAAAATGCTATATGGATTAGAAGAAAATTAGGTAGATTACTAAAGCCTTCTGCCACTGGATTCTTGTTATGTTTGAACAATTTTGCCTTAATTTCTCTATGGACTCATGTATGTGCCCATAAATAAGATAGTAAGACAGTACATTGACCTTTCTGGAATCTTTGAGTTCATTTTGATCTTTCTCCCTACTATCATTCAATATCTACTTGATTGTTAATTACAATTTTACAAAATTCTAGTGAAGTTATTTATAATTTTCAGAGTTTTTAGGTAACTTTTTTTCCCTATGACTTGCTTCACCCTGACAAAAATGCTCATATGAGAGCTTTCCATTTTCTCTTGTAATGAATGATAACTCATAGTCAGTTTTCAAATGTCTTTTGGAGATATACCTACTTTATTATTACATTTGTTATTGCATTTAATTTTATAATTATACTTTCAAATCCAGGCTTCCTCCTGACATTTGTTGTGTTCCTGGGACCCTGAAACCTAATTTAATAAGGAAAATAAGTTCAAAGAAGAAAAATGTATTGTAAAAAGTAATTATGAGGTCTCATATACTTTTATTATATTGTATTAGTTTGGATCATCTATTATACTGGTTTCTTCTACTATTTGAATAATGGAAAAGCTCTGGTTTCCTCTCCTGGAAAAAAATAACATTTAATATTTAATTTAAAAAGATTACAATGAGATGCATAAATAGTATAGTTTTTAACTTGATTCCTTTGCGACCTCAGATACTCATTAACTACATTGTATTTATTTATTTAATAAATTGAGTTTACTGGTACATTTTAGGAATACATTATGATCACATATCTCACTAGCAATTTGCACCTGTACATAACAAATCTTGGTTCTTATTTCTTCCCATTTTCCTGCCCTTCTAGCATCTCCCAACCCCCACATACATAACTTTGTTCCTGTTTTTTCCTTTTTTTTTTTTTTTTGAGATAGGGTCTCAATTTGTAGTTCAGGCTGGCCCTGAGCTCACTATGTAGTCCAGGCAAGCCTCGAACTCAGCAATCCTCCTGCCTCTGCCTCCCGAGTGCTGGGATTACAGGCGTGAGCCACCACGCCCAGCT
>PVIC010005659.1:0-56951 GCA_004025085.1 Thryonomys swinderianus | reverse complement strand
AGTATTACATTTGACTGACATACTCATTCTGCTTATAGTTAATATGCTGCACAAAAGTGGAGAGATGAAAGATTGATTGCAGAGAGGGTAACTCCTAAGGAGAGAAACAAAGGAGGTGTAATTTTCCAGAACTAGCTAATTGTCCCTTTGCTGTTGGTTTTTGTTTTTTAGGTTTTTTGTTTGTTTGTTTGTTTGTTTGTTTGTTTGTTTGAGACAGGGTCTCGCTTTGTAGTTCAGGCTGGTCTGAGCTCACTATGTAGCCCAGGCAAGCCTCGAACTCAGCAATCCTCCTGCCTCTGCCTCCCGAATGCTGGGATTACAGGCGTGAGCCACCACGCCCAGCAATGTTTTTTAGTTTTTAATTAAAAAACTAGTTATGCCTTTCGTGCATAGGATTTTGAATAAACAACTACTTACACATATCTCCACATATTTGGTGTTAATGGTGCACTCTTGAAATCAATATTTGTTGGTGTGAAGTGTATGAATATAATTAATATATTTGATTAAAATTGTTTATACTACTGACTTGGCTAAAATGGAAGGTACCTTTTACCTTTTGTAAAAGTCAAATTCTTAAGTCATAAAATATCATATATTAGCAAATACTTATGAGTGTCCTATATATTTGAGATTCAGTTGGAAGGCATATTTATCTAGTGACAAAATTAGTTTATGCACTGAATTTGAAATAGTAACTATAGCTTTCCAAAACTAATTGACCAGATATAGGAAATTCAGGATTCCCTTTAGCCTTGTTTTAAATTTGGTATTTCTCTCACATTGATAAACAATAAAAAAAGCATTTCATTATTATTACACAAATATATTCATTCATAAATATATTCACTCTAGGCAATTTCCTTAATCAGATAGCCATGTTGCATCAGTGCTCAGATTTTATTTTACAAAGATGACAACACTGTATAATTAAATTGAAATTCTCTCCAAATAAACTCTCATAGCCATCATGATGCTTATGTCAGCCATCAATTTAGAAAAATTATACATAGCTCAGAATGAAATTTTTAATATTTTCTGTGCCTTAACAGTAAATAAATTGAAACAAGCTATATTTGAAGGTAAGCAAATATAAACTCAAACTCCATATACAATCATATTTCTTTTCTGAAAGTTGTTTTACAACTTGCCTATCTATATATTCTGTGTGTAGAAGATTTGTTTTATCCAGGATAATTTTTCCTGGCCCTGGAATTATTTCCATAATGAAAGGTCTCATTCTATTATATTAAATAGCACAGTCTTTGTTTTCCCTGTCCAAATAATATGAGAGATAGCTGATGTTCATAGAAGGTAGAGGGACTATCCCATAAATATCTTCTTTAAAAATTGTTTCCATTGACTTGATGTCATTAATAAAAGTAAGAGAACCGAGGTAAGTATAGTGGTATATGCCTGTCATCCCAGCACTCTAGAAGGATGAGATAGGAAGATCTCAAGAACAAGGCCAGCTTGGAATGAGATCTTGTTTCAATAAAAATTTTAAAACGATAAGAATATAGTTAGGGTATAACTTAGTATGAAGGTCTTAGGTTCAAGTCTCAGTATAAAGGAAGAAAAAAATAAGCTACATTTAAGAGGAAACAGGACAAATTATGACCACAAGATATCCTGAGGATATAAAGAAAAGTAGCTCATCAGGTTTCCAAATTGATTTTTTAATGCTACATAAAAATTATGGCCCTTAAATTCATGAGAGATGGCTTAAAAGGAGCCTCTCTACTGAGATAGTAAGTACCAGCACAATCACCAGGGGCTTTCCAAGTTTGGAGAACTCTTAACGGAAACCTGTGGCCTCTTTGAGTAGTGGTGGGAAAATTGTGGAGAATAATTCAGCCAGCAGTTTTCATTATTATACCTAGAATGTGTGAGTTCAGTAAAGTCTTTGGTGTGTTCAGATTTACATTTCAAAATGTTATGTGTTGCTTGTGTCAATAAAGCTTTTGTCTGTCCTAGATTATATATCTTCTCCTTTTCTGTAAGACTAAGTGAAACACTTTGATCCATTAGTGGAATGTAATTGACCCAGTACCCTCTCTGTCACAATGTTGATTCACAGACACAAGGAGCAGTGGGCAGCAAGCCAGGTTACTGATAGTGTGTAGACCCCAGAAATAAGTCAAATACAGTGCTTGTTTAATTGGCTTCTCTGTCTTAAGCAAGCAGTTCAACTGTCATAGTGAGCACAACTTTCTCACTGTAAGAGTTAACTGCATGCTGTTTTCTGACATCAAGATTTTTCAGGAAGCTGTTTGTGATGAGATCAAGGTGCACTCTTGCAGCATAGAGAATTATACACTCAAATACTGGGCCATTTCCCAAGATCAGCAGCAACCTCACACAGGGGATGAGGGGAAGGAGATTCACACTCAGTGTTGGGTATTTTGTACATGTATTGCTGATGTCTCATGGACTCTCAGGAATGTAAGTAGAATTCAAAGACCTTGACATACTAGTTTACTCATTAGGCTAGGATACAGCTGAATTGAGGCTCCAGCCCTATTTAGCAAGAGTGTTTATGTTTTACTCCACTGTATTACGCTGTTCGCATGTTATTGGAAAACTTTGATTGCATCACTCAGCAAGCAACCAAGATTCTTTCTAAAGCCTTCTCCTAGTATTATAGGTAGAAAACCTAGCCAGACATATGGTAGGCAGATAGATAGGGCCAGACCTTAAGAGACTTGCAAAAAAAAAAAAAAAAAAAAAGCACAATCTTTCCAAAGGTCAACACCATCATGAAAAACTGCACTCCCAGATAGCAGTGATTGACAGGCCTCATTCTCCTGGGATGGAGGGTCGGGATCCAGATCCACCCCCTCCCTGGGATGGGAGTGATGGCAAATACCCTGGATAAAGGGCCAGGACTTTGGACCACTTAGAGGAGTCTCCTGACAAGAAAGACTCTATACAACTTGATTCCTCATTGGATCCCCATTTAATCAGTATTATCCAAGCAGTTATACTTGTTGTAATCTTCTTGTTTGATCATGGTTTTGTCTATTTTGTGTGGTTTCTCATTGTACCAATGTTACCTAAGCTATGTATTTGCAATGTTACTGGTTGTTTGTAATTTTGTCCCCCTTCAGACCCGCCTTACCTCGTGACTTCGCTCCATAAAAGCCCTCTAAAAAGTGAGATGGGTGGGTTACCCACCTTTCTGGGTTCCCCCTTCTGCCTCTCTTAGGCAGAGGCTTTCTTTCTCAATAAAATTTTCCTATTTAACCCTCCATTATTTGTAAAATTTGTTCTTTGATTTTTAGAGAACACAAACTTGTGTTTCAGGTGGGCAGCTAAGCCTTGTTCCACTGCATCCCTAGTTGGCAACAATTGAAATACATAATTAAAGTGCATGTCTTTGATTACAAAACTTATTTGGTACAAATGGCAATTTTGTAAATACCTTTTTATCTTCTACATTGTTTAAAATTTCACTTGAAAACTCAAGTCTTGAATTTATGAAGGGTGTACAAATGCAGTCTTGGAATTCTGTGTGGCTGAATTACATGTTTAGAGAGAGTGCTGTCCTTACTCCTATTTATCTAATGTAGTCCTGAAGAGCCTTGAAGAATTAAGTATTATTAATTTGTAGTTAAGGTGGATTCATGACAAATGTTTATTCCTTTCTTAAATGAATCATTAAGAATCTTAAATGTAATTATTTCTTTAAAATGATGTTAAAGTGACATTAGAAGAATTTAAAAGGTATGTACAAATAAAGAAAAGGGCCACAATTTTACAAATTGAGGGAATATTAAGCAAAAGGGGTGGAACTCAAGAATCTACCCTGTTCTTATAATTCCGAAAATCATACACAGCATATAGCTTAAAAAACTTAATTGGACATTCTGAAATTTCACTGAGAATCTGGAACACTCTGCCACACTATTACTATCTTGCCTATAATGCTTAAATTTTGCCTTGATCCTGCTGAGGTTCAAAATGTGCTAGTTTGCACCAGTGGATACTTCCAATCTATATCGATAAAGACCCAAGACCCTTTATTTATTTATTTATTTATTTATTTATTTATTTAGTTAGTTAGTTAGTTAGTTAGTTAATTTTGAGATAGGGTCTCGCTTTGTAGTTCAGGCTGGACCTGAACTCACTATGTAGCCCAGGAAAGCCTCAATTCAGAGCAATCTTCCTGCCTCTGCCTCCTGGGTTCTGGGATTATAGGGGTGAGTCACAATGCCTGGCATTGTGGTATGTGGTTACTGGGGATCAAACTCAGGACCTTGAGATTGCAAGGCAGAAACTGGAACCACTGAGCTAAATCATTGAGACCCCTAAGACACTTTTTGCAGTTTAATAAACAGTTTTGCAGTGAGCAAGAGCATATGTTAATTTTGTGACAAATTAGTGTGAAAAGTCACAGGCTGATTTCTACTGAGCCAGTTGGGCAACATAAAAATGAACTTTTCTGGTGAAACAGGCAAGACTTGCATGACAAATTGAACTGTGTTCCTGCTGTATTTCTTGTGAACCAACATTGGTAGGTCTCAGATACACCCTGTACTACCATTACCCTAAAAGACACAGTTATTCTGCCAAAAGTCATGGTATTTGTTCAGCAAAGACTGCTACCACTGACTGCAGGAAGTCCACTTACACTTCTCCACAGTGTGAGTGAATACACATATAAATTATAAAGAGTTATTGGAAATCATACATACACCTTTACACTCTTGAAGATAATCACCATACTTAAAAAAATTGTAGAGTCTCTTACAGGAGCTTGAATTTTAAAAAAAGTCATCTGTAGACCATTTTTTCAATATCAGAGCGATCTTATGATCCAATTGATTTTAAATGTAGATGTTACCTACATACACACTTCAAGCTACTGAGTTGTTTGCTGTTTTTCAATGACAATTAAACTGATAAGATCACACTCTAATGTTTAACTTAGAGACTTTCTCTTCTCCAGTATTAAGCTTCTCCACAATATTTTGTTACTGGTTAATGAAAAATATACAGTCTGCTACTACTTACCTATCTAATAGTGCTTTTTACTTAATAGAATTCTAGTTTTATTTCAAATAGGGAAGTACCCTTTTAAATATAAACATATGTGCAAAGTCTTTTATATCTAAGGATGGCCAACTAACCCAGTTCTGGCAGATGAAATAAAAATCCACCAAAAAAGTTTCCAGAGAAGTTTTCAAAAAGGATAGAGAGTTGCATGGCACTAGCATTTGCTCTTACTTTCTATTGCTACTGAGAACATGGTTTTGATATTCTGGAGGGACAAGAGAAACTTTGGAACACAAAGGCAAAAGGCCTATAAGGATCACAGGAGTGGAAAAATGAAAAAAACCTAGATCATGATGAAATCCTAGATCTACTACATAATAACTATAACTACCTAGAATACTTTTATATTACAGGATGAAACCAAAGTCAAAATAAACCCTGCTTAGTTAAGTGTACATAATCAAATTTCTGTTATTTGTAAACTAATGCAATCCTCTATGATCTGCTGTAACAAAACAGCAGGCAGATTCCCAGTGAACACATCCTAAGATGATGTTTCTCCTGAAACAATTTTTATTTTAGGATGAGTCAACAATCTCTTTCATGGATGCTGAGTATAGAATTATATATATAGTAAGAGTGATATTCCTTATTCCCTAATACAGTGAAACCCATCTTAAGTAATTTTTAAAATAGCTAACATGCTGTGTTCATTACAATAGTTAGAAATAGGTATGAATGGTCTCTGCCCTCAAGAGACTTAATAATGGTGACTAAGCAAATACCCAAATACGAAAGCTTTATAGAGAGCCTGAAGAATGGACAGGCTTTCAGTAGGTCAAAGAGAATCACAAGAATAAAAGCAGAAACAGGTAAAGTATAATCTTAAGAGTTACCCCTGACAACTGTCAAAATATTATTTTAGATCACTTTGACACCACATTTACATGTTAATCCAACCACTTCTAACTCTTTTGTCAGAAAAAAATTCTAGCAACAAAGATAGAAACTTAAAGACATTGCATTTTGAAGCTACTAATGTAAATGTGTGTAATGTAAACATACATATCAATACTGGGCATGAGAGAGATTGGAATATATGGGTGTATCTTTTTTTCTGAGATGATTTGAAAGATGTCTATTTTTATGATATCAGAATTACAATAATTGCATTCTCCTTGACTATTCTTGCCCACTGTATGATGTGTAAATGTTTTTAATTTGATTCCTTGTCAAGCAAAGAAAAATTATGCAGAGAAATGATGAAATTATATAGCCTGTGAACCAATAAGAGCATCTACTTTGTGAATTGTTCTGCAGTACAGAAGAGTCCTTCAATAAATCTTTGTTCATCACTTTATCTCTTTTATTTTAAAAATGCTGTCTATGCTATACTTTGTCTTTTGATTTTGGAATAGAGAGATTATTCTTCTTTAAGGCTACCAAGTAATTAATATGGAATAGTTTGCACATAACTACCCATAACCATGTTGAACATATCATCTCAATAATGGAACAGACCATAAAAGTTTTAGAAAAGAAATTTAATTCATGAAAAATATAAGTATAAAAAATTTGGCCAGTACAAATTACACAGAAGCTGGAACAATGCTACTCTTGACTACACATGGGCTTTGTAGACTGCCCACTGTTTAGCTCTGAAGAAAAGCATTCACATGCCACTCAATGGAATGGTACTTTTGCTGCTGAGTGGTGCACAACCTCCATGTCCATACAAGCAGTGCCAGCCATTCTTTGGACCTCTTGTTTTGCTTGCCATGGCTGAGTAGTCACCTTGCCAAATCTCCCTCTGTGTGTCTACTCACTACTTTTTAACTCATACATTTCCTGGAGACTTGGGAAGGGAATTCACTGGCAGGTCTCTTATCTTGGTCATTTTTGACTGTTAGTTCCTAGAATATTCTGAAAGCTGCTGTGTTTGTGCCCACAGTCTTTGGAGCTTAATTAGTAAGTTTTCTTTGAGTTACCACATTTTTTCTTCTTTGGATATTCTGAATTTCTCCTACCTATGACTTTTGGCTTCAAAGAGAATAATATTTTGTATCAGGGTGACTATATTATTCACCAGGTACACGTTATATATTATATGTGTTATGTGTATAACTTTGTGTATTATACAAAGGGTAAACAAGGTTATCTAAGAGGAATTCTTGCTAATGACACTGGTATAAACTGGTTGTCCTGGATATGTTGGTATCTGGCCTCTGCCTATCCTTTCTCTTTCCTAAGTGACAGACAAACTGTCATCTTTATATCTTTAAGCACAGATGCTGTGCTTTTGCAGTGTTTCCACTGAGCAAATGAATAGCCATTACCCTGAGGGTACTCTCACTACTTTGCTCTTCTGCTGGGACTTTTCAGAGTTCCCTATCCTGCAGCACCTAAACTGGTAACCTCTGGCATGACTGGAGGGGCCTAGAACCTTGCACTGTTGATAAAGCCAGTATCTACTCTCACAAGGGCTTATGGCAAGTGAATCACTAAATACTTTTCATATTAGCCTCATTCTTTCCCTATCTGCAAGGTCTTTGTTTCTCTATAAACTCACCATCATTTTAGCAGAGTCTAAACCTAGGACAATGAAGACTCCCAAGCTTTAATTTGCTGTTTCATCTCTGTATATATTGTGCCATATTCAATTTTCTAGATCTTATTTATACACATACCATAAATAACAATATTTTTCTGACTCAAGGAAATGAAGGTGTTTGAATTTTCTATCAGCATCACAGTACTGCAGCGTGATTAGTTTCTTCAAGCTTTGAAAGGAGAGCTCTATCTCCATTATCACAACATTGTGGGAAGATTGTTTCTGTCTGTGATTCAATTCCCCTGGTTGGAATGTGGAGAAGAGCACTGATACATGAATAAGATTAGGAAAACAAGAGAAGAGTTTCAAAGAGAGCTAGCATCATGGAAAAGTAGAAAGCCACTCTTATCTTTTGCATAAAAATACAATATCAACCAACAACAAATGCTGGCGAGACTGTGGGGAGAAAGGAACCCTTCTCCACTGTCGGTGGGAATGTACACTAGTGTAACCACTATGGAGATCAGTGTGGAAATTCCTCAAAAAACTATGATTAGAGGAGGTTCCATTTTACTCTACTATTGTTCTGCTAGGTGTCTACATCAAGGAATTAAAAGATTCATATCACAGTAACACATGTGCACCCATGTTTACAGCAGCTCAGTTTATGATAGCCAAATTTTGGAAACAACTCAAATGCCCATCAACTGAGACTGAATAAAGAGGATGTGGGTTGGTTTTTTTCTTTTCCATAAAGTGGAATATTACTATAAATGGAATCTTTCTATAATGAACGAGAAGTTTGAGTCATTCATTTATATCAAATGGACATACCTTGAGGACATACTCATAAGTGAAATAAATAGGTCACAGATGTGTAAATACTGCATGTTTTCTCTAAGAATCAAAAGATGTAAATAAATTCTAGAATGTATGATAGATATTGTGAAATAGAAAATATTCAAAGGGAAAAGAGGTAGGGGTAAATAAAGAAGGGAAAGAAAATATTTGATGGTTAGAAAAAAGGAAGCAGGGCCGGAGAAATAGCTCAGTGGTTCCGGCACCTGCCTCGCAAGCGCAAGGTCCTGAGTTCGATCCCGGTAACCACATACAGTGCTGGGCGTGGTGACTCACGCCCACCTGCCATCAATACCACATACCACAGTGCCGGGCGTGGTGGCTCACGCCTGTTACCCCAGCACTCGGGAGGCAGAGGAAGGAGGAGTGCTGAGTTCAAGGCTTGGCTGGGCACCATAGTGAGCTCAGGGTCAGTCTGAACTACAAAGCGGGACCCTGTCTCAAAAAAAAAGAAAAGAAAAGAAAAAAGGAAGCAAAGCTTTTGTATATAGGGGGCAGGGAGATTATAAGGCAGGGGAAGGGGAAAAATGAGAATTAAATTCTGTCATATGCTGGTACAAATTTTCAATGTCAAGTGTGATCACGATATGGATATAAAATATGCCAATAAAATCAATTAAAAATAAATTTAAAAAATACAATAGCTAATATTTTATTAATGGATCAAAGTAAGATATTACCAGGAGCAGTAGGGAAAAAAAAAACAAGAAAAATATGAGTTTTTAAAAATTATGAATAAAAATAATCTTTTATTGGTACCATCAAATACAAAACTAGGACAAACTCTCTTCCTATACACAATAATTTAAGGATGGGCTTTAGAAAGATAACCAATATTTTTATGCCTTTATATGAATTTGAGATCTGAAATCTAAAATCCTATAAGATAATTGAAAAGGACTGTTTATTGGAAATTAACTTCCTTTTTTTGCCATATAGGTAACTACAAGGGAGACATAGGAAGTTTACAGATGTGATGGAGATGTGCATAAAGCATGTCCTAAAGCACTGGTGGTGATCTTATGGGTGTAGTTGGCTGTTTGTTATCATTGAAAGCTCTAAAAAGTTTGTCATCATTGTTCTAGAGTAAGGTAGATCTGGATTCAAATCTCAATTTTACCCCTTGTTTACTAATCTTTCTATATCATAACTTATTCATATTAGAACAAACAATACGTTCCATATGAAGTTGTTGCTGACATTTAACAATTTAATACATAGACAAGGTGCTTACTGGCATGCTACTGCATAGTAAGGCCTGTCCTTGGTGTTATCATATCTGTAGAAGAGGAATCTGACACTGTGAATGGAAGTGAAAAGAGAGCATAAGAACTGCCTTATTAGAGAACTGCCCACTATCTTATTTGTGGACTTCCTCTCCTGTGAGCTAATAAAAGTGCTCTGTAGTTAAACAAATGCAAGTAGTTTGCTGTTCTCTTTGATTAGTTTTGACCCAGACATTCAGAAAAGAAAATAGTATACAAGAAATGTGATTAGCAGCTTCCATAATACAACTGCCTCAAGGCCCCATTGAGGGGGAGGCTGGCCACTTTTAGATCTTAATCTACTGTGTCCTTTGAGAGTCCTTCGCTCTGGTTAATGGTTAATGGTTAAGTATATTGCTTCCCTTTCTTTGTCAACTTATGATATACAGATACTAAGACATATGAGTGTCCTTGACATTATAATTAAGACATAACTACATTTTAATTCAAATGTTAGTGGTACACTATCTACTCTGGATCTTAGAAATATGCACTATCCATCCAGAAGATAAAACCTTAAATAGACATATTATCCCGCATTCCTTACAGGGCATTTTCATTTAAAACCCATACTCCCACAAGTACTTCTGAATGCTCTTGCCTTAGTTGCTTTCTCGTTGCTAAGACAAAATACTCAACACCCACAAATTTCTTTTTATCTCACAGTTTGCAGAGGTTTCAGTCCATACTCAGCTAACTCTAAGGAAGGGAAGCATGGAGAGGGGCATGGCAGAGAAGAAACAGTCCATGGTATAGCAGGCAGGAGACAACCAGCAGGGAGCCTTCCTTTTCCTTTTGTATTCCATTCAGGTTATAAGCCTATTTGTTGGTGCTACTCATACCAAAGGTCGGTAGCACCAACCTTCCTGTTGTCCACACCTAGAACTCTATTAAACCAATCAGTGAACTAATCTAGGTATCACATAACCTGTAATTCAGCCACTTTCTTAAAAAGCCATCTATAAGTGCATGAGGCTATGGGGGGAATATCCAGGTCTAAGCCATGACAGCTATCTGTACCACCTTAGGGTATGAAAGATTTAGGAGGATGAGCACAGTAATGTATAGCTCTATGGTGGCTATATCTCCTATGCTATTATCTCTACACACCTCTCCATGATTGGGATTGCTACTTTTGCCAAAAGTCTAGACGGATAGCCAGGAAAATGTCTGTTCTACTCTTGGTATCCAAACTTAAAGGGAAATCAGAGAAGAATGTTGTAGGCCTGTCCTTGGTGTTATCCTATTTGCATTTTTACAAATGACTTTGGGTAATGCATTACTAGCATTCTTGGTATTCAAGATTATAGATGATACAAAGTTAGAAGAAATGGCTGAATGTATGCTAATAGCTTCAAATGCTATTAGTGTTCATTCATTTATGTGCTTCATAAAAATCAGTCAATTTAACTTGTTTTTTGAGATATGGTCTCACTTTTTGGTTCAGGTTGGCCCTGAACTCACTATATTGCCCCAGCAGGCTCAAACTCAGCAATCCTCCTGCCATTGCTTCCCAAGTGCTAGGATTATAGGCATGAGCCACCACTCCTGACATTGTGGTATGTGGTACTGATTGCTGGTGGGCATGAGTCACCACACATTGTATTGTTGTATGTGGTTATGGGGGATAGAACTCAAGACCTTGCACTTGCTAGGCAGGCACCAGAACCACTGAGCTAAATCTCCAGCCATCTTACTTTATAGATGAAGGAGTTGGCATGCAGATATATAGGATCACTTGCTCAAGACCACTTAGCAAGGGAATAACAGAGTTACAGTTTTAACACAGAAGATTGGCTCTAAAGTACATTTTCTTAACTTTATATCTTGAGGCCTTTAGTGTTGTATATAAGTTAAGTAAATAGAGTGCATTGTTCATTTATTTTTTATTTTTAATGAGTTTATTGGTATATTTTAGGTCTACATTATTATCACATTCATCATTGGTAGTTTGTATCTGTACATGATATATATATATATATATATATATATATATATATATATATATATATATATATATATATATCTTGATTCTTCTTTTATTCCCATTCCTTTTTTTCCCTTTCACCCCTCCCTATTTACAAAAGCTTTGTTTCCATTTTTCCCTCTTTTCTCCTAGTTTTTCTTTCCCTTCTTCCCTTTCCTCTTTGAACCTTTTATTCTATTTCACATTATCTATTATACATTTTGGTCCTCATTTACATCTTTAGTTGTTTCTCACACTAGAAAGACAATCCAGTTTTTACACACATGTGTTCTATTTATTTCACCTAAGAGTATGCCTGAATATGCATCCAGTTACCTATAAATGTCTCTAGTTTATCATTCTTTATGACTGAGTACTAGTCCATTTAATTTTTTTAAAAACCAACATCTTTACTCAGTCACCATTTTATGGAATTTGACTTGTTTCCAAGATTTAGCTATTACAGACTATGCTATTATAAACATGGATACATATATATCACTGTGGTATGATGCTTTTAATTGTTTTGGGAATATACCCAGGAGAGGTATAGCTGGGTCAAATGGGGTTTATAATACTAGTTTTCTGGGAAATCTCCACAGTGGTTTCACCAGACTACACACACTCCTAGCAGCAGTGCAATACCAGGATGCCAACTATCACCACTCCTGTCCAATATAGTTCTGTAAACATTAGCCACAACAATTATACAAGAGAAAGAAATAAAAGGAATGCAAATAGGAAATGGAGAACTTAAACTGTCATTATTTGCAGACAATATGATACTGTACCCAAAAACTCCACCAAAAGACTTCTAGACTTAATAATTAGACCAAAAGACTTATGTAAAATTACATTCAGTAGAATAGCTGGATACAAGGTCAACACTCAGATATTAATAGCTTTCTTGTACATGAACAAAAGACTCACTGAGAGAAATGGGGGAAATAATTCCTTTCACAATAGCATTCAAAAAGGAGAAAAATATCTAGGAATCAATCTTAATAAAAGAAATAAAAGACCTCTACTTTAAAACTACAGTACTCTGAAAAAAGAGATAGAATAGGATATTAGAAAATGGAAAAAAAATCCCTTATTCTTAAGTAGAAAGAACCAATATAGGGAAGTGGCTATTCTTCTGAAACTGCTATATAGAGTCAGTGCAATCCCAAGTGAAATTCAACAGCATATATCACAAAATTAGAGGAAACAATCAAAAAAATTCATTTGGAACCAGAAGAGACCTAGAACAACAACAACAACAAAAACAAAATTCTGTGTAACAAAGACAAGGCAAGCAGTATCACAATCCCAAATTTGAAATTATACTACAAACTCACTGTGATAAAAAACAGCATGGTGCTGGCAAAGAAACAGACCTGAGGCTCAGAGAAACAGACTAGAAGATGCAGAAACAACTCTAGACATAGTAAGCCACCTCATCTTTGCCAATGGAACCAAACACCCTCAGTGGAGAAAAGATAGCCTCTTTAATCAACTTTCCAAAGATTAAACTAGGACCATATGCCTCACCATACACTAACCTAAAATCTAGATGGGTCAAATATCTTAACATTAAAGCACAAAACTAAACCTCCGAGAAGGTAGGTTAAGTAAAACTCTTGAAAACATTGGTGTAGGAAAAGACTTTATGAACAAAATCTCAGTCACATGGAACTAGCACAAAGCACTAACAACGGGGATCTCATCTCATTAAAGAGCACTGGCATAGCAAGAGAAACCACCAATAGAGTGAAGACATAGACCACAATGTGGGAAAAACTTTTTACCAGCAATTTATCTGATAATGGACTATATAGGACATATAGTCCTAGATAAAGGACTATCTAGGACATATAGAAAATTAGATACCCAAATTAAAACACCCAATTAAAAAATGGGAATCTGTAATGAGCAAACATTTGTCTGATGAAGAAGAAGTAGCAAAGACACATATGAAAAAATGTTCATAATCACTGGTTATTTGGGAGTTGCAAATGAAAACAAAGCTGAAATTCCACCTCACTCCAGAAATAATGACTGCCATCAAGAAATCCACCAATAGAGCGGATTATTTAGATTTGCCATAATAAGGGACAAAAAGCAAAGAAGGAAATGACTGATTTTTAACTTTATCTGAACAGGGACAAGGTTGTTAATTTGTCATAACCTAGATTTCAGCAGTAGAGAAATTGTAAGATATTTCAAAAAGGGAATCAAATTTTTGATTCAGGGAGAGTAGAAAAATGTTTCATCATATTCTAGGTACTCTGACTCATTGAATAACACTAGTATAGTTTTTCGAAGTCTTGTGTAACGTTTCATGAGCAACTTTGTCAATATGAAGATATCTGGCCAAAAATTTTAAGCACAGTGACTGTTTCATCTGTGGTTAAACAGTAGCTTGGTGAAGAGAACAAATAGCACCAAGTTTTAGATATAGAAATCATCATCAGGAGGTGATATGTACTGTGAAATGATAGGCATGATATCTCAAATCAAAACAAGCTAGTACCATCGAAATATCTTAAGTCTTAAAAAACATTCAAAGAAAATAGGCAGGTCTATATCATTAAGGATGTTGCTTTCAGGTAATTGCAGTTTCAAGTATTTGGACAGCCATTTATTGAAAATCTTTTTCACTAGGAAATATTGAAAACCATTTCATTATTTCAGTTGAAATATCATTTGAACAAAACTGTTTCAAGTTTTGGCTTTCCAAATGTATTATTTTAGCTAAAATGGAAAAGTTTTTCTTATAGTTCTCAAATGGAAAATCAAACTAGTATAGGCTTCTCACAACCATATTACCACAAACTGACGGGCAATATTATCAATAAAGTGTGAAAGAACAATGTTTAGTGAAATTTCTTCTCATGTACATTGCAAAAACATTGAAAACTCAATTTTAAATCGATGTTATCCTGCTTCTCTGGTGTTTTTAGGTGACTTCTCCCTGTCTCTCTTTCAATACATGTTTTATTATGTTACTGTTATCTTCTTTTTTAAATTGAGTTCTTTATTAGTACATTTTCTAGACACATCACAATCACACCCCACATTGGGAATTTGTATGGGAATTTGTATGAGTATATGACATGAGTTAATTCTCATTTTTATCCATTTCCTTACCCACTCTACAACCCCACATCCAACACTATATACATATGCTTTTTTTTCTTGTCTTGAAAAATTTTAATAGTAAAAGAAAGTGTGAAAGTTAAGTGGATGAACACTGGCAGGATGTATTACACAGTGAGTGAACCTGTGATCATAAGAAATAAAGAAAAGATTAATATAATTAGGTAAATTCTGAGTAACTTCAAAGAACATATCTATTTTCACATTTCTTTGAACCTTGTGCATCTGAAGGGAGATAAAACAATTACATAGTAACATTTTACCCTTGCAGCACAGAGCACCCCACATTTCAGTCCATTCATCATCATCAGTGGTGTTTGAGTTCATTGTTGTCATACAGAGCTAGTTGGCTACAGGCATTAAAAAGAAATCCATAAAGTGATATATTCAGGACACAAAGTGAAACCAGCGTGTACAATGTATGTTATAAAGGCACCAATCCATTAAGGGAAAAAAGTCATTATGGAGCTCCTCAAGGATACTTTTGCATCAAGGACTGTCTCCAGAGAGCCAGGAAGTAAATGAAGTGATTATCTGTCACTTACAATTGCTCTACTCTGAAATGGAATCCACAGTGACTGTGAACATGCTGCAGAGCTATTTCCCTCTCCTGGTTTTATTTTATTTGCATGCCACATATTGATCAAGAAAGCTCTTTTCCTGAGACTTCTCTTATTACTTGTTTTTATTCTTCAAAAACAAACAATAAAAGTACTCTCAGATTTAATTACCAGAGATATATGTAGTAAGCATACTCTCTTAGCACATTTCTTCCCAACTTCTGAGAAAACTAATGAAATGCTTTAAATATATTTTCTTCTCCCTCTTTCTTCCTCTTCCTTTTCTCTCCTTTCTCTTATTTCCCTTCAAAATGAAAAATTTCAATCTCAACCAGTTTTATACTATTAATAAAACAGCATTTATATACTGCTTGTTGTGTGCCTAGGTATGCTGTAAGAAGGTTGCCCATACTGACTTATTTAATCTTAGTGACCCTAGGATGTAGCCAGTATTATTAAATCTTTGCAGACAAATGAAATGACTATCACGGAGTTAGGCACATATATAAGAATTTACAAGATTGGCTTACAATGGCCTCCTGCAGACTCTGGTGTAGAAGAGTGCAAATGGATTTTCTGTATGCTGCAGACCTGAAGGTCTGGAGCTCGTTGTAGTGTCCCATGCAGGTCCGTAGGGTAGCACTCACACTTTAAATCCTAGCATTGTATTCTTGACTGCAGCATCATGAAACCTAGATCCAGCACCTCAAAAAGTCCCACCTATGACTGCATGAGGTTTTGAGGGACATTTTATATACAAACCATAAGAATTATGTTAGTTGGAAATTTTAGTAACTTATGAAAAAAAACCAGGAACCTAGAAGGAAGTTTCAAAATTGTTTTATTTATCCACTGCATTTTAGAATGTCACACAATGAAATTGGTGACTCAGCCAGTACTAGAAATGTACTTCCTAGTGCTTTTGATAGAATGAAAGTAACAATATCATATTTCAAAGTAGATATTGTAATTTTTTAATCCTAAAGTAAATAGAAATTTTTAAAAGCCTCATAATTCAAATATTTTTCAACAGAATATAACTTACTGTAGGAGATAGATACTTAATACTTTCAAGCCATCCATCGCAGTGTTTTATTTGAACTAAGTAAAACTGAGTGTAGTGATAAGCTCATTGTGACTCATGAAGAACTATAAAGAAGTGGTATAGAGCAAACCTAGAAGGAATAAAGGTGCTAAGGAGAAACCATAGGAGAGACAAGCTGTTCAAATGGAAGTTTTGGGAATAATCTTTTTTCTAATAACTGTCTCAACATTTAACATTACCACTATCTCTGTGTGGCTATTATTCAGACTTATTTTCTTTCATTTTGTATTGTTTCTTAAACTATGATTTAAGATGAATAGATCAATGCTACACCTAATGACAATAATACATTTTCATAGAAAATTATTATTCTTGTAACTACTTAACAGTTTACCTCAGCATAACTCAGGTGGTATATTTATTTATATACTGACTATCCTGAACATTGCTTGCATGAGTGTCATATCAACCAGTAGACCCTTGTATTGAAGAAATTTGATGAAATTTTTTATATTTCTTGTTGTATATCTTATAAAAATTAATAAAATTATTTGATTTTTTGTCATCTATTTAAATAATTGGACTGACCAATGAATAATAATACAATTTCAAAACATTTGAAATATTCTCATTTTTGAGTTGAGTTACAAGGAATGATTAGGTTTCTAAAACACTGGCAAAAATTATGGCTTTATACAACTTTTTTTTTTCACTTTGACAAGTTTGTGGTCATCTTAATATATGCCTGAATAAACTCAGGGAAAAGAACAGTTGTTTATTCCATTGAATACAAATTTGACTAGATAAAGAGGAAGGTGTGATGGCACCTGCCTGTAATTTCTGCATCTGGGAACCTGCAGCAGGTGGACTGCAAATTTGAGCCCATCCTAGGCAATTCAGTGCGACCATGTCTCAAAATAACAACAAAAAGTGCTGGAGATGTAGCTCAACATAAAGGTCCTAGGTTTAAACCCCAGTACAGTAAAAAGCAAAGGAAAACACCCCAAAACAACAACAACAAAAACAAGTTAAATAAAACACAATTAAATAAAATTATGACTGGGGTGAGAAATACTGGTGTTTTATCTTCTTAATGCTTCATTGGTAAGTTTGTGTACATCACCAAGAGAAGAGAACCTCCAGAGAACAACAGAAAACCACCTTCTCCGTTCTCATCTTACCTCGTGGCTTTTTCCCCTTTATCTTGATGCTCTCTATCCATATGAGTAAAGGCAATTCACTTTCATCCCTATCCTTAACTAAGAGAAGACTCAAGCTCATCACCTTTTCCACCTCAAAATTGTAAACTAGATCAGACTATGAAAAGTACATTACAGAAAGAATAATTACATTAGAGCTCATAGGTTTTTTTGTTTAATTTTTTTCCTATAGAGAAATAATTGGCAACAATGATATTCAACATGTATGTTTTTGTTTACTCTATGTAAGTATTGCATAAAATGGACGTAATTTAATTCCTAATACCAACTGTCTTAGTCACCTCCCTCATTGTTGAGACCACTACCCAGATATAAAATTTATCTTGGCTCATGGTTTTCAGAGCTTTCAGTAAATAGTTATCTGGCTCCAAGGCAAAGAAAAAAAAGTGTATAGTGGAAGGACTAAGAGGGGGAAAACTGCTCACAGCATGATGACCAGGAAACAGAAAAAGAAAAAGGAGGAGTCAGTGAATAAATGTACTCTGTCAGTCAGCCCTAATAGCTCACCTCTTCTGATGAGGTCCCACCTCTCCAGAGCATACTTAGGCTCTGAGTACACCAGTGAATGAATCCACTGAGGATTCACTGAGAAATACAGTGCCAACCAATCTCCAGAAATCCCACATCTGTGCAGACAAGAGCTTTGGGAGTAATTCTTTTATTAAATTGAATTCTTTATTGGTACATTTTATATACAACTCACAATCACACTCAGTATTGGGGAATTTATACCAGTACATGATATAATTCTCATTTTTACCCATATTCCTACCCACTCTACAACTTTGATCTAAATCATCCAATAAGTCTTCAATTTATTACTGAAATTTCTATTGTACAGATGAAGAAATAAGAGAGAAGGCAAGGTATTTTCTTAAGATTAAACAGCTCAGGATTGGCATGGGTGGAATTAAATCCAAACCCTAATCGTTTTGATTTTATTACTTTCAAGCAGAGCTCAGTCCATAAATGCTTTTAAAGAGATAATTAATGTGAGTTGAAAGAAATTACTATGGATATTAGAAAGCTACACAAAATAAGATGATCAGATGACCCAATTGTTTGAAAACAAGAATTGCAATTATAATTTTCATAGGTAAAGCCCTCAGGATATCTGAGAAATACAGAGATAGAAAATACTTCTTGAATAATGTAGCCTTCAACTACGCAATGGTAAGAACAACCCTGAAAGAATAATGTTTGAGTCATTTATACTCAAATGAATGTACCTTCAGGATATACTCATAAGTGAAATAAATAGGTCACAGATGTGTAAATATCACATCTATGCCCTGGTATGAGAAACTGAAGATGTTAATGAGTTCTAGAATATTTGATGGTTATTGTGAAATAGAAAATATTCAAAGGGAAATGTGGTGGAGGAGTGAGTAATGAGGGGTAAAGAAAAAATGGGCTGGTGATAAAGAAGGAAAAAAAAACTTATGTACTTCGGGGTGGAGGGCTTTGTGGTGGGTAGGGGAACGAGCAAAAACGAGAATTAAATTGTGTCTCATACTGGTACAAATTCCCAATATTGAGTGTGATCATGATATGATGTGTATATACAATGTACTAATAAAGATGAAAATTAAAAAAAAATACTATGTTCAGGCTGGGGATTTAGCTCAGTGGTTCCAGCACCTGTCTTGCAAGTGCAATGTTGAAGATTCAATCCCCAGTGTCAATAAATGAATGAGTGAATGAATAATAAATAAGTAAATTACTATGTTCTTCTGTCAAGTATTTAACTGTTATTTTGATGAATGGTCTAGAGAATTTTAAAGTATAGTTCTTGTATTCATGGAATTCACTAGTAAGAAAACTCAGTATTCCCATTGTACATTACAGAACCTTATATAACAATTCAGGACAGTTGTATTTTATGAAATACCACAATAAATAGTCCAAAACATCCATGAAATGTTCTAATGGTAGATGTTTTCACATAGAAGTAAAAAAGTGCGGACCACTAATCAGAAGTTTCTTGAATGAAGTGAAATTGAGCTAGGACCTGAATAGTGGACAAAATTGAGAGAGTGGTGAAGCAGGTACTAAGTGGTGCGAAGACTGTAAGGCAGAGGTATTAAAGTGTTTTAATATGGTAATAGAAGGGTATGGAGAATGGATTGGAAAAAGGCAACATCAAAGTGTAAGAAAGATTAAGGGGCTGTTACACATAAATCCTAGTGTGGTGAAAGATATGTGAAATAGGATGGCCTGCTCTAACTCCTGGAGGGTGGTCAGTCATTCAGGCTGACTGCTATCCGCACTGTTTCTGTGATGGGTAAGATGAAAGGAAGCCAAAATGAATTCTATCTGAAGAAATAAAAGCTCCAGTGCTCAAAATTCAAGAGGGCAAATCTGTCCTCAGGTTATAGACACAAAGGTCTATACACAAAGGTGAGAAGTAGAGATGAAGTTAAAGGTACTTGAGTAAAGGTGAGGTTTGATCAAGAGGTGAGGAACCCACCTGGAACCAAAAGGAGAAGGAGCAAATTTTGCAAGCAGGGTCAGAGTTTCCCTATAGAATGGTCTAGGTTGTCTAAAACTGTAGGTAAGGGATGCTTATACCGTGTTTTATGAGTCACTCTGAGCTGAGAGTGGATAGATGATCAGTTATCTAGGTTTGAAAACAATAGGAATCAGGGGCCAGGAATTTAGCTCAGTGATTCCAGCATCTCCCTGGAAAGCATATGGTCCTGAGTTATATTTCCAGTAACCACATACCACAGTGCTAGGCATGGTGGCTCATGCCTATAATCCCAGCACTGACAAGGCAGAGGCAGGAGGATTGCTGTGAGTTCAAGGCTGGCCAGGGCAGCATAGTGAGTTCAGGGGCACCCTGAACTACAAAGCAAGACCCTGTCTCAAAAAAAAAAAAAAAAAGTGGGGCCGGAGGGTTAGCTCAGTGGTTCCGGCGCCTGCCTCGCAAGCGTAAGGACCTGAGTTCGATCCCCGGTTACCACATATAATGCTGGGCGTGGTGGCTCACGCCTGTAATCCCAGCACTCGGGAGGCAGAGACAGGAGGATTGCTGAGTTCGTGGCGGCTTGCCTGGGCACCACAGTGAGCTCAGGGCCAGCCTGAACTACAAAGCGAGACCCTGTCTCCAAAAAGCAAAAAAAAAAAAAAAAGTAATTGTATTTTCTGGTGACAGTAATTTTGTTGGGCATCAACCAGTCATAGTTCTGAGGGCTTTGAGAAAGCTAAATTGGTTCTAGGAGTTTTCTTGAGAATTTGTTTTTCTTTGACAGACTACCATCACCACAAGCTAGTTTTGAATCTCAGAGAACATCATAAGATGCAAATGGATTTAAAAATTTGCAAATAAACCTAGAGATTAAACTTATACCATTTCACAGCAGAAAGACTTTTCCTTAGAACCTCTTTGTAATTCTTAAGATCTACGTTGGATTCTCAAAAGACAGCATTCTTTTGTCTTACAAGTGTTTTTATACCTACAAGACCACATCTATTTTAGTGTCTAATTTCCCATTTTCTTTTGATAATGGTAGATTTGATTCATACACAAATATTACAGTTTTCAAGAATAACTTACCAACTACTTAGTTTAAACTTTAACTCACTAAGGTATAGAAAAAGCTAGGATGTTTATGTCCAGAAGACAGTATTTTTTTAAAAAAGCTAGATGTACTGTATTGCCAAAAGTTCACAAAAGTTGTTTTGAATTATGTCTTTGATCATGCCAGTGGGGATTTGTAGCCATTAATAATATTACTTTATAATTTTAGCCCATGTGTAAGTAAGTGTGAAATATTTAAAGAGTAACAACTCATTTGTTGTTGCCAGTGAGAGCAGTTAACAAGGCTGGAGGGAGGCATAGAGCAAGAGACATCTGCATCTAATTTCAGGGGGAAATTTTCAGGAGGATGGAAAAAGAGAAATTCTACTTCATGTCTGTTTATTAACCTCATATAGAGGACATGGATATTCTGCTATCAGATTTCAAGTCTATAGGAAGAAAATTAAAAATCATAAAAACTAAGAAACTAAGAAAGATGTATAAAAGAGATGTATAAAAGATCCAGAGATGTATCAAAGATCCAGACACATTTTCATTAGCTACGCCTAGTTAAACCTTTTATTAAGTCTCTAAAAAGGGAGTATCAGGAGCACCAGGAGTAAGGAAACATTAAATCATTTTTAGTAATATATGTACTTATGTTTATGAATTGACAGAATTGCAATCTTATTCCATTTTCAATGTAACTGGGACATGTAGGATTAATTAATAGCAGAATTTTCTTCAGAGAATTGAGGTTCTCCTGGCTCCTTTACTCACTGTTGTATCATGGTAATTTGTGCTGTAGGGACAATCCTAAAAATATAGTAAGAGAATTGGTTGGATAAATAGTTTCTGATATCAAATAACATATTTCCCCTATGTAAAAAGACCAAAAACTGTATCAACAAATCCTAACTAGTCTGTTCTCTCTGGAGAATAAATTTTCTGCTCAAAAAATAGCTGTATATTCCATCTTATTCTTATAGTTTAAGTCATTTAATGAACTGCAAAAAGAATGTTACATGCCAGTGCACCCTGGCCTTATTCTAAACAGATTTGGAGTATACGTTAGTAATTGTCGGTTTGTGCTTCTTTATAGAGTATGTGATTCTTGCCGTTTCTTTGGAGGTATCAAACAACAATATCATTGCCATTGAGTCATTCTTTGCATCTTCTAGCAGGTACCAGAGGGATAACAATAAACATGCATTACTTTTCAGTAGAAATCCTCAAACATTGCATTTATGATAGAAGTTTTGGCTTCATTCTGTAAAAATATAGAAGTGAATTGATGAGTCATCTCCTCAGTGTACAGAGCAATGTGACATATTAAATTGTACTGATATAATTGGCTTAGTAGTAATATGCAGAGCTGATATAAGAAATTTTCTAATGAAAAAATATCCTGAGATGGATGTGCCTGTCTCCATAAATTAGCTAATTTAAGGACATAGCTTCACAAAGGTTGCAGTTAGTAACATGGACGCCCAAGATGACAGAAGTATGTGAACTGCTCTATTAAAATGGAGCCCGCCCCTTAGGCTTACACTTCTTCAGGGCTGATTTTAAATGGTATGAATGAAAACACTTGTGCTTTGGTAGTTTAGAGCTGTAGAGGAGTTGCCACGACAAGGCCGTCTTATTAGAAATTTTCATTTATTGAACAATTTAGCTACACACCCAGACTATGTTGGATTCCTGGGGTTTGAATCATATGCAGTGATTTGTTAAGATGCACTCTCACAGGAAGTGTCCATGGACAAGTTGGGTTACAGAAATGAGAAAAATATGACTCAGGGTGAAAATTAGTGGTGAATCAAGGGTTATGCAAAGGGAAATGTCTACTAGTGAAGCAAGGAGAGGCACACAGGATATTTGGTTTTCTTGTCTCTGTACTTTATTAGGATTGCTAAGAGGGAGGTTACTAGATGACTTCAGTATAAATTATTCCTCTGTGAAAAAAATTATATGAAGCTTGAAAATAAGTATTCTCAGCCTCCAATAAAGCGAGCTGAATTAATTGGCAACAGTAATGCTCACATTTGTCTAAGAGTGTATCATTGAACTTGGTGTACATTCAGTTTACTGTAATGACTGACATAAGAAAAGCTGAGGCTTGAAACACAAGCATCACAAACCTACACTTACTGAAAAAGTAAGAGGCAATTTGAAACATTTTTGTACTATCAAAATGAACGTTATTTTAATGATTATTTTTCCTAAGATCTTTTAAATTACAAACATAAGTGTTCTGGTGATCACAAGTTTTATTGCTTATCTTTTTTATTGACTGGGAATATAAAAATTTAAGTTTATAGAAATTATAATTTTAAGCTAATGCCATATAGAGATTGCTCAAAAGAAAATATAATTATGTTTTTAAATAGAAAATTAAATCCTTCAAAAGTTGATCAGTGATCAGCAGCTCAATGTACAAGAGAAGAGAAACATCTTTTAACTGACCTATAGACTATTCCTTCAAAAGTTTATTCTATAGCAGAAGTATTCTGGTAAAATTGTCCCACATGAGGCCATATTTTCATTATTAGAATTCTCAAGTGAAAGAATATGATCAGAGAGGAATGGCTGGCTGGGAGAAATCCTAGTGCAACATATATTTTTTAAAAAATTAACAACATTTTATATACCAGGTATCATTTTTGAAGTGTTTTCTACTGGCTGGACACAATGTTAAGTGTTCCACATGATATAAACCAGGCTTTGTGTCAATGCTTCTTACTGAAAAATCACAGAGCCACTATAGGGCTGGTGTGGTTATTGCTATACCCAGAGGAAACAAATTCTACCGAATGTCTTAACATGCTGACTTGCACTTGTATTTTCCTAGCTCCAAAGCACATACATATATACAAGGTTACAGAGATTGAATTAATAAAATCCCTTAGTTCTTAAGAGCAAGCAAATTCTGAAAAGCAGGACAATAGGAATGAACATTTACAGTGAACGAGTTGTCAAATACAAAAATATGTTTATTTCTATAATAAATCATTACTAAGATGATGTCAACCAACTTGTTTTTACTTAAATTGCACAAAACTTCTTTGCAGCCAAAATATCTAGGGTCCTTGTTAAGAGTTGCTTAGTATTTATATCTTTAAAGGATCTTTTTGGCCTAAAAGTTTAGAAACCAGAAGCTCTGTATTAAAATCTTTGAAAAGGTGGGCATTATAAATTCAGGAATGCAAAATCCTCCCTAAGGTTGGTATCCAGGGCCCTTCTAAATCAGAGGCATATTGCAGAAATACATGGGAGCATTTCTTCTGGCCACATATTTGGCAGGCTGCTTCACAGATAAAAACTTTAGAGCACAGAATCTTCTCTCTCTTGTCCCAGGTTAAAACTGTGGTACCTGAATAAGTGATATTGAATAGTGCTAGTTAGGTCTAGGTGTCTGGGAACCTCTTAAAGGAATACATTCAACTAAGCCTTACTAGAATAATAGTGCTATCTCTCTAAAAAGATTACTAAGTGTTTAGAGAGTTTCCAAAAAGATTAACCTCATAGATATAATGCCTAATGGTAATTCAGTAATAATGTGATTTGTATATCAATATGTACACTATAGGCTTTCAGAAAGGTTATACTTCTGCTAGAAAGTAACGCCAAAGGACAAAGGAAAAAAATTGTCTTCTTTCAGAAAGCTTTTCAGATTAAGGCTTGAGTTATCAAGTTTGGTTGGCTTAGTCTCATCCTAAAAAATCACATCCTCCCTTGGGATAATTTGCAAGTATTCATGTACCAGATTGGAGGATAGTTTTTAATCTAGTCTAATGCACTTGTAAGACAGCTTCTCTCTGACACCTGTCTACTACTAGGCTAATAGAACTGCCTTAGTTATGGATGTAAATGGCCCATGGTTAGCTCACTGGTTTTGGTATGGCATCCTCCTATTAAAAAAAAAAAAAGATCTCATTTTTTAAAAGTCTCAGCCAGTGGTTTTGACATTGACTTGTTCTATCTTCCTACCCAAAACACTGATTCCAGCACCTGGAATTCAGAGCTTTTCAGTGAGTTCATATTTTTAGTGTTAAATTATTTCTCTCAGCTCTACTGTGAGAAAGCTTTTGTTCATTTTCTTTCTTTACATGGCAAAAAACTATTTTCTTCAATTGAGTAGCATAAAAGAAACATGACTTTACAGATATGGAAATACCATATCTTTTCTCTGGTACGAGAATATGTAGGTGTGAATGAGTTCTAGAATGTATGATAGATTTTGTGAAATAGGAAATATTCAAAGGGAATGTGGTAGGGGAAAGTAATGAGGGGAAAGACAGCCTCTTTAACAAACGGTGCTAGAAAAACTGGTCTTTAACCTGCCAAATACTAAAGGTAGCTCTATCTTCTTCACCATGTACTAAAGTAAAATCAAAGTGGATTAGAGACCTAAATATTAAAACAGAAACTCTAAACCTGTTGCAAAACAGGCTAGGTAGGACTCTTGGAGACACTGGATTGGGAAAGACTTGAAAGACAAGATTCAGATCACAGTGGCACATACGCCCCCCTGTTTATAGTAGCTCAGTTCATGATAGATAAATGTTTGGAAACATCCCAAATGCCCATCAACTCTAGACTGGACGAAGAAGATGTAGGTTTTTAGTAATGGAGTATTACTGTCATAAAAAATCATAATTTTGAGTCATTTAGACTCAAGTGGATATACCTTAAGGACATAATCATAGGTGAAATAAATAGGTTGCAGATCTGTAAATATTGTATCTTTTCTCTGGTATGAGAAACTGAGGGTATAAATTATTTCTAGAATTCATGATAGATATTGTGGAATAGTAAATATTCAGAGGAAAATGGGGTTTAGGGGAAAGTAATGAGGGGAAAGAAAAAAATCTGATGGTAGTAAAAGGAAACAAAGCTTATGCATACAGGGGTGCGGTGTTGTAGGGCGGGTGGGGGAAAGGGAAAATGAGAATTAAGTCATATCATACTGTGAGCGTCTCCTTCTTTAAGGAGGGAATCTGTGTGTACAAACCCCGGACACAATGAGGTTGACCGAAAGCTTGGCTAATGGTCCCTCATTGCGCTGGAAACAGGTTCTTATAGCAGTGAAACAGAGTCACGAGGACAATAAGAGAAACTTGGGAGAGGGGGAGGAGAAACCCCACTGTTTGTGAACGGAGTTCTCAGTCAACCATTTCATCCGGAGGACAGCGCTCTATGTCTTAAGGAAATAGCCTCATGGGAGGGTGTGTGAAACCAGGACAGCCTACAAGCCCAGTTATCGAGGGGACAGGAACTAGCAGAGTAGCCGGGGACAAAGACTACATCGCGTTGCCCTCAGGCGCTGGGGGTCTGGTGCTCACCAGTGTCTTCGTCCGCCTGCACCTGAGGCTCAGTGTGTGGTCATATGCTCCTGGCTTCCTCCACATCATATACTAACTAGTACAGTTCTCGAAGCTGAGTGTAATCATGATGTGTATACATAATGTACCAAAAAAGATACAAAAAAGAAGAAAAATGATTTCTTCCTGGGCTGTCTTTCTGATATCCTTGACCCTTAGGCTTCTGGTTAGTCCCATCACAGCCCCAGTGCTTACTGCGTAGCTGCAGATTGTGGGTTTGAGTCTTCTGCAGCGATGCTGTGAGAAGTCAGGGTGTATGCACTGCTCAGGTGGGGCAAAGCCAGTCACCTCAGTTCTTGCCCAAGTCCCAGTCTCAGTGCCACTGTGTCCTTTACTGCTTAGATGCAGATTCTGGGCCTAAGTCTGGTGGGATGGTCTCCTGTGTGCTTTTGTTTTATAATTTAATTATTCACTCCTTGGACAGGTTCCCCACATGAGTTTGGCATTTAAAATATGAATAAAAAATTTGGTACTCCTTTGTATTACACTTCAAGAGTCTGTATGAGTCATCATCAAATAATCACCCTGTCACATCCAAATGTGGCTCCTCTTGCTTGCGCATTTAGGAACCACAATCAGGCTTCCTCCCTGTTGTCCAACTCCCTAGTGGACAGTAAGTGAAACAAGGTCATGGTAACTGGCATCATTCACTCTGATTTGCATAGGGATGACTCTAGTCAGTGAGTGATGTTTGGAAGTTCTGAAATGCAATTGAGTAGATACCATGAGTAGACTCTGGGGTGAGAGAACTTCTTTGGATGATGATTTTGTCCTCTCTATCTATAGGTCTTTGCAGAATATGCCTTTCTCCTTTTATTCATCAGTGGTTCTGAATTGAGCCTTGGAGAGTATACTCTCTTTGAGAGTTTCTTATATTTTCCAGCCTATTCTCATGAAGGAAACTGGAGTTTCAGGACTTATATTTCAGTCTAATTATTTTTTAAAACCAAAGTTTCAATTTTCTTTGACAATTCAATTAATTAAAAGTAGGCATTGACTTAAGCAGATTTCATGTATCAGTTAGCATAGTTAAGCTCAAATTGGAAGATTATATTCTTTTTTGTTTGTTTGTTTTTGAGACAGCATCCTGCTTTGTAGTTCAGGATGGCCCTCAGCTCACTATGTAGCCCAGGCAAGCCTTGAACTCAGCAATCCTCCTGCCTCTGCCTCCTGAGTGCTAGGATTACAGGTGTGAGCCATCACACCCAACTGGAAGATTATATTTTTAATCTGACCTGGCTAACAGCACTTTAGGCAATCAAGCTTGTATGTGTGTTTGTGCTTGTGTGTATGTATGCCCAAAGGTCTTTCAAATTCTGTCTCTTACTTTTAAGGTATAAACATATTTGACTTTCCACCCTATATGCCCTGAATTTCTAGTCCTTCCCTGTGAATTTGTCCTTTCCACATATTTTTAAATGATCAGTACTTTGATTTCACTTCACTTTGGCAATACCTTGCTGACCATAGTAAAAGGCCACCACCAAATCTGTTTTCCACTGAACTAAGCACCCACATAAACTATCTTCTAATTGACCACATGTGATACTTTTCCCAATTATATTACTCATACAAAGCATATGCTCTCGCTTCACCTTCTGATACCAGGTTTTTGCTATTTATTACCCTGTAAGAAAATTCACAAGTTAGGGTTATCTTATACTAAAACTTTACATGCAAGTACAGGTTCCTTTATTAGGATGCTTAATTTTAGTTGCCACGAAAGACATTCTGAAATCTCAATGGCAGTATAACAAGGTTTTTAAGATTGTTCACATCACAAGTCCAGGAGTTTGCAGACAGTAGATGAGGGGAAGTGCTGCTTTTAATTACTAAAAAAAAATCCACTCTAATAATAGCTCCCCCATTCTGTAGCTACCAACCATCACATGAAATAGTTAATGGTCCTATATAGGAAGAAAGGTCTAGAGGGGCAAGCCAATTCTTAAGTCTTCAAGCCTAGATGTAGGAATGTTATTTCCTCTTGTGGCCCATTTACCTAAAATAGTGGGTAAGCTATGGCCTATTTGGGTTAGTCAGCTTTGTCTTGCTAAAACAAGTACTAAGATAACCAGGTTATAAAGACAAAAAGATCATTTGCCTGTTTCAGAGGATCCATATCATTATCAATTGGTTCTTTTACTTTGGCCTTTGGTGAAGAAACGTATCAAGGTGGGAAGCACATGGAAGAGTAAAGCCTTTGAGCTAATGATGGCTAAAAAACAAAAGGAGGGGCACTGTGGTAAAGTCTTTCAAGGCCATGTTCTCCTGTCACCTGAAGCCTTCCACTAGGCTGCACTTTTTAAAGATTCCATCTGACTTCCAGAGTGTCACTCTGGAGAACAAACTTTTCATACATAGGCCTTTGGGGAAACATTGCAAATCCAAATTGGGTGTGAAATTGGGAATATTTTCACAAAAGGGGCTGGGAAACATGAAGGGCATAAACACTAGTTGGTGAGTTCTGTCTTTGTTCCTGGAAACTAATGTACATATAATAAGACAACTAAGCATTAGTCAGGAATATCCCACAGGAAAGCATCTGGTAGTTATTAGTTCTGCTTAAAAAGCATTCTGAATTCATTTTTCCAGTATGTGTACTTCTCTCTGTTTCCCAGGAGTTAGAGTAGTCATGTTCTTTGACCATTCCTTGCTTTGGACAATGTAAAGTTAAGAGAGGGTATGTGCTTTTATTTCCTAGCTGGACTCTCCAGCCTAGTGCACAGCATGTTGTATACTATCTTCCCATCTGCCTCAGGGCCCAGCAATGTTTCACTGCTCCATTAGCCTGCATGTCTAACTGAAGAAGAAAGGAAGCAGAGGTCTAGCCAAATCATAATAGACATGTGAGGAGAATGCAAAATAAATCATAGCTCTACACTGTTGTGACTTAGGAAGTTGTTTATTACTAAAATATTTTTCACTTGATTCTGATGTATTTTCTCATCTTTCTCTAATGTCAGAAACCCAGGAAAAGAATCTTTAACTAATTTCTCTCTTTTACTACTGTTTTTTTGTTTTACTCTCTCTCCAGGATCTCACTTTGTAGTTCAGGCTGGCCCTGAGCTCACTATGTGGCCCAGACAATCCTTGAACTTAGCAATCCTCCTGCCTCTGCTTCCCCAGTGCTGAGATTACAGGCATGATGCACCATGCCAGGCATTGTGGTATGTGGTACTGATTGCTGGTGGGTGTGAGTCACCACGTGCCATATTGTGGTATGTGGTATGAGGAATTGAACCAGGGACTTTGTGCTTGCTAGGTGGGCATGGGAACCACTAAGCTAAATCTCGCCCTGCTGCATCTCTTTTATTAGTAATGACATTCACAAGTAATATAATCAAATTTTCTAATAATTCCCTGGGCACTAGTGAAATCAGGGGCCGTTTATAATAAGGAACCAAACCATGTAGGGGAAAGACCACCAATGTTGCTCTTCTTCCTGTTTCCAAAGTGACTTTCATATCAGCAAGTGGACTTTGGTAGAACGTCTTTCAAACATGAACTCTTTCACTGGTTCACTTTCTTTTTCTTTTTCTTGTTCCTCCTTGTCTCTATAATGTCCTTCATTCATTTTGTTGAAGGAAAGCTCTTTTGTCTTATGATAACAGGATGAAGTGTTAGATAATGAGTGAAGCAGCTTCATTGTGAGTCTGGCTTTAAGGTAGGTAGAATTATGTCATGACAAATTCATCAGATTTGGATTCAAGGAAATTTAGTTTTTGACTTTGTTTCTACTGCTTACTAGCTGTGGGAATTCTAGTAATATCCTTCATAAGAAAAATAGGTATGTGCTGGGTCTTCCACAGTGCTGTTATGAAAATAAATATATAATGGAGATCACATATTATAGTTTTCAAATTTCTTGCAATTATTATAAAAATCAAAGTTATTGTTATATAACTCCTTTAATATAACTTTTATTTATTTGTATTAATGTTTTTAAGGATAAGAAAACGTATAAGACAGATCTACCTTATTCCCGATCTACCTTATTTCTCTATACTTGTATACTCTGTAAAGGATGTTTAGCATAATAATTCAGAGTGAAACTATTGAGGCAACAATTTTGAGAACAAAAATTTGAGGTAAATATCTAACATGGAATTTACTCAGTCTAGACTATGTAACTAGTTACATTTTAGCTTTTGAACTTCATACAACAGTGAGGATAGAAAAAGAATTAAAAATATAAGTTATGGGGCCAGAGGGTTAGCTCAGTGGTTCCGGCGCCTGCCTCGCAAGCGCAAGGTCCTGAGTTTGATCCCCGGTTACCACATATAACACTGGGCGTGGAGACACACCCACCAACAATCAACACCGCATACTACAATGCCGGACGTGGTGGCTCACGCCTGTCATCCCAGCACTCGGGAGGCAGAGACAGGAGGATTGCTGAGTTCGCGGCGGCTTGCCTGGGCTCCATAGTGAGCTCAGGGCCAGCCTGAACTACAAAGTGAGACCCTGTTTCAAAAAAAAAAAGAAAAAATATATATATGAAAACTTTGTGCCATGTATCAACAGATAATTTAAGCACAAATAAAACTACAAGTATTTTTCAGACTTATTTTCAATTCTTTTCAGTAGTGAATGAATGAATTTGTAAGCAAGTCTGAAACTTGAAGCAACTGTGCTAATAGTTCTTTTCTGTTGTTTTCTTGTTTTTCTTTTCCATTGCAATATTACAAATCATCTGGAGACTCTGTATCTCTAAGTATACTAGAATAGTCGTTTTCTTGCAATTTCAAAGAATTTTCAGTCTCTCTTTATGAAATGTTCTCAAGGACCTTAAATAGAGTCCTTCTTGATGATTATTTCTATAAACATTTTTAAAATTTGAATTTTTATTGGTATATTATATATACACATCATGATCACACACATTACTGAGAATTTGTACCAGTATATGACACAATTTAATTCTCATTTTTCCTATTCCCTGAAGCCTATAACTTGCTTCCTATATATAAGCTTTATTTCCTTTTTAAATAATTACCATTATATTTTTTCTTCCCCTTTTCACTTACCTCTACACCCCATTTATCTTTGAATATTTTCTATTTCACATCTACCATATATTCTAGAGCTCATTTACATCTTCACTTTCTCATACCAGAGAAGATATGTCTACAGATCTGTGAATATATTGTTTATTTCAGTTATGAGTATGTCTTCATGTCCATTTAAGTATAAATGACTCAAAGTTATCATTCTTTATGGCAGAGTAATACTCCATTTATAGAAAATCCACATCATTATCCAGTCTCCAGTTGAGGGTTTGTTTCCAAGATTTAACTATCAAAAACTGAGCTACAATGAAGGGTGCACATATGTCACTGTGATATGAATCTTTTAATTCTTTCATGTACATATCCAGCAGAGGTATAGCAGGCTCAAATGGGCTCTCTAATCCAAGTTTTTTGAGGAATCTCCACAGTGGTTGCACAAGTCTACATTCCCACCAACAGTGGAGAAGGGTTCCTTTCTCTCCACAGCCTCACCAGCATTTCTTCCTGGTTAATTTCGAGATAGCAGCCATTCTTTGTGGGGTGAGATGGAATCTCATATTGTTTTCATCTGCATCTCTCAAATGACTAGTGACAATAAACATTTCTTCACAAATTTCTTAGCTGCTTTTCCTTCTTCCTCTGAAAAATGTTGGTTTATTTCAGGTGCCCATTTTTGAAATGGGGCTTTAAATGGGGGGGCTGGTTTTTTAAAGCTCTTTATATATTCTAGATAGAAGCCCTTTGTCTGGCAAAGCGCTGGTAAAATTTTTGTTTCCCAATTTATTGGTTGTCTTTTTGTTCTGCCAGTGGTTTCTCTTGCAGTGTAGAAGCTTTTTAATAGGATAAGAGTTTTTTTGTGTAAGGTTTGAACTCGGAGGTTTGGCTTAGTACAGTAACTCAGAAAACTGCAAGGGATTTGGGGAATTTGGATGTGGATGTTTTTCTTTCCTCTCAGAGACATCAGTTGGTGATGTTCTGCATGTGGAATGATACGTAGCACAAGTACGAACACATGTCAGGGTCTGGGTATTAACACCTCCAAATTCAACAGTTCTGACACCTCACTTGATAGTAAATTGTGGAGAGAGTCAAAAGAACAACCTGTAAGTTTACACTTTGGAGAATGTGGAGGGAAATGGGAGTATGTTAAATTTTAGCCCGCTTCCTGCTCTCTGAGATTAAAATTACATAAAAGTAATGTCATGCCAGTTTTTCCTTGAAAAGACCACAGTTTGTAACATGGCGTACATTTCTTTACTCTTCTTTCTCTCTCTTCTTTCTCTCTTTCCTTCCTTCCTTCCCTCTTTCTTTCTTTCTTTCTTTCTTTCTTTCTTTCTTTCTTTCTTTCTTTCTTTCTTTCTTTCTTTTCTTTCTTTCTCTCTCTCTCTTTCTTTTTCTTTTGTTCTTTCTTTCTTTCTTTCTTTCTTTCTTTCTTTCTTTCTTTCTTTCTTTCTTTCTTTCTTTCTTTCTTTCTTTCTTTCTTTCTTTCTTTCTTTCTTTCTCTTTTCTTTCATTCTTGCTTTGTAGTTCAGGCTGGGCTTAGGCTTA
Source organism: Thryonomys swinderianus (assembly GCA_004025085.1). Classification (NCBI taxonomy): domain Eukaryota; kingdom Metazoa; phylum Chordata; class Mammalia; order Rodentia; family Thryonomyidae; genus Thryonomys; species Thryonomys swinderianus. Next base: position 23,883 of record PVIC010005659.1, on the reverse strand, counting down.
CTATGTAGCCCAGGCAAGCCTCAAACTCAGCAATCATCCTGCCTCTGCCTCCTGAGTGCTGGGATTATAGCATGAACCACCATACCCAGCATTGTGGTGTGTGGTACTGATTACCAGCAGGCATGAGTTACCATGACTGGTATTGTTTGTTGATACTGGAGATTGAACCAGGGACCTTGTGATTGCTAGGCAGGTGCTAGAACCACTGAATTAAATCTGCAGCCCATGGTTATCTAACTCTTATGCTTTGTGTTCATATAAATCTATAACTAACAACTTTAGACTATCTCCTGTATCCATTTGAGTGACAGATATTTTGCACTCATGGAAAAAAGAAAAAGTGTTTTTTTTTCTCCTTTACGTCCATTAGAAAGGTATGGTTTAGTTCAGAATAAAAATAATCAATGGTAATTTTATCCATTGTCATGGTCAACTTAGGTTGTCTAAATAGATTTGGGTTAAGCAACAGAGAAGTATTTCTCATAGCTCTGCAGGACAGGACAGAAGTCTGAGATCAGGGTTCTGGCATGGTTAGGTTTTGGGGAAAACTCACTTCCTGGCTTGCTAATGGCATCTACTCCCTATATCTTCACATGGTGGTGACCAAGTGAGGTCTGCTATCTTTCCTCAAAGAATATTAATTCCATCTTAGGGTATCTCCCTAATACTCTCACCTATATCTAATGACCTGTGAAAGGCCCCACCTCCATATCATATCATATTGCATGTTAGGACTTCAATATATGAAGTTTGAGAGGAACTACTTAGTCCATAACATATTTCTACATGTTATAGCTTTCTGTATAAGTCAACTATGGAGATCAATTTAAATATAATTATCATATTACACCAACTGCATAGAACTTATTAGTTTACTTACCTTAGACTTTAATTAGGGTTATTACTGAAATTATTCAGTTCTAACGTTTTATAACTCAGATTTTGGAGTTGAAAAGGAAGAATCTGATCTAATATATTTATTTATTTATTTATTTATTTTTGAGACAGGGTCTCGCTTTGTAGTTCAGGCTGGCCCTGAGCTCACTATGTAGCCCAGGCAAGCCTCAAACTCAGCAATCCTCCTGTCTCTGCCTCCGGAGTGCTGGGATGGCAGGCGTGAGCCACCATGCCCAGCACTGTGGTATGTGGTATAGATTGCTGGTGGGCATGAGTCACCACGCCCAGCATTCTATGTGGTTACTGGGGATTGAACTCAGCACCTTGCGCTTGCGAGGCAGGTGCCGGAACCACTGAGCTAACCCTCCGGCCCTATTTAATTTTTTAATGTGTAAAAAAGAGGAAACATTTTCAGTAGAGTGCTTTATCTCACTGTTCACAAAAAGTATTATGAAATGAACATTGCATTTTTCTCTGAGGATTCTTTGCTTGGCTGTCACTACAGGCAGGATGTGGTGACAGAGGGACAAACATGATCTGTGTTTACTCTGCTATTATGGAGCTCTGAGAAAGATGAAGCAGATTTTCCAAAAAACTGGTGAAAGTTTAAAAGCCTTGATATACACAAAATTCAGTTACCACTCTCCCTCATCTTCACATTCACCAACTTTTCTTTTAAACCATAAATCGTCTTTCCCTTAGCAAGTGGAAATATTTTTAAAACAATCCATTGGTTAGTAATTCAGAAATTGTAAAACTGATGGCAGCCTGTCAATTACTTTGTGAAGACAACAAACTCTTTTGAGTTTCCCAAATTTGAGGGCTCTGCTGTTTCATGCTTTTTTGTTAAAAGATCATGAGCTGGCATATGTTATTTTTTGTTGAGATGTTGTCTTGGGGGTGAGGTTCTGATGATCATGATCAAGACCCTTGGATTTGAAGGTTCCTCAGTAAATTAAACCATTGGCAAATTTAAGAATTTCCTTGGACTATTACTTGCTCAAGTCCATTATGTTGCTTGAATCTGTAAGGAATATAATATAGCAAGAATTTAAGAAGAAAACTTTCAACATCAACTACCATGTTAACTGATCTGTTGCTTAAACCAAGAAGAAACCTGGAAGAAAGAGTTGATCAAATTTGTCAAGCAAAACCCCAAGCCCAATTTATAAAATCTTTACTTTATTAAGAAAAGTGATGAAGTGTGAGGTAATTTATTGTTTAGAACAACAACATTTATTTTATCCAATTTTTTTGTATATGATGGTTACTTCTGAAAATATTGACTAAATTTTAGTCATAGATTTTATAGGTAATATTTTAAGTGGAATGATTCACCAAATGGGCGGTGACTAGGTTTCACCAAAAAATGTGGAGCCTTCTTTGAATTAGTCAGTTTGCAAATATTTAATGACTATTACATAAGTCACTGACACTCTCAGTCCTGGGATGGAAAGGAAAATATGTCCTTTAACTGCTCACAATTAGACCTGAAACACAAGTTTAGGAGTTAACCAGGAGGAAGTGTCAGGATGATGAATGCTAAAACAGAATTGGCATTGATTACACCATAGAGATGGCAAGTCAGAAAATTTCCAGATGAGCATCAAGTATTGTGTATCTATGAGTAAAGGAAGGCTATAGAGGTAAACAAGAATCAGGATTTGCTATTACTGAGACAATATCTACAGAGAATATGCTCAAATTTTCTGTCTTGGCCAATAATATATTTTCTTCTAGATCTCATCTCTTTTGAAATAACCACATGAAGAGCTGTACAGTTGGAGTTCTCATTTATTCTCCACAAATAATGGGCTTTACATACTTAGTTCATCTGATTGTCAAAAAGCATAAGAAAATATGTCAAAAGTAAAACAAGCCTGTTGAGGTTGGAGAGAAGCTGTCCCAGCAAAAGCAGACATAATAAACCGTTTGTTTTCCCTGTAATTGTTTATTTCTCTGATATGGAAAATCTTGTCTTACTTTCCAAAGGATAATTTAATGATTGGTACTCAAAAGTGATTTTTGTATATATTTCTTAATAATTCTTTGCTAATAACTATTGTTTATCCTAGTTCTGATGATGCAGCCACAACAAATTGATTATTTCACATGCTACAGAATGGGTTAACAAGACAATGTCACAGCTACCAGCAAAAATTTTTAAAGTCTGCCAAATATTAAGCCTAGGCTAGTAGTAAGGAATCCATGAAAAAGCATGTGACGGTAGCAGTCAAATTGTTATTCTTGGGAACAAAAATGTCTACTAAAGTCCTATGTGTCCAGAGGTGGGGTTTTCAGAAGTTGATTGGCTCATGAAGAGTGCTAATTTTATCAGTTGACTAATCCACTAATAAGGTCATAGCTAAGTGTGTCGTTAGGCCCTGGGAAGTTTTTTGAGGGGTTAGGACACTGCGTAGGACCTGTAATTATGTATCCCTGCTCCCTATCTCTTTTTTCTCTCCACTTGTTTCCTGCTGCCATAGGTAAGCACTTTCTTCTGCTCTTACCCATTGGCCATGAAGTTTCTGCCTTGGAGTCAACCATTCATGAACTGAAACTTCTGAAACCATGATCCAAAATAAATCTTTTTTCTCTTAAATTAGATACATCAAGTATTTGATCCCTGTGACAAAAAGCTGACTAATATACAATTCTAGACTAGAAATCAGGAAACTGGATTCTGGACCCCACCTCTTTTTTGTGATGTAATCTTAGCCAAAGCTTTTAGTGGTTATTTACTTTTTGCCTCAACTGTAGACAGACTGCCAAGGTCATGTAGATGTTATAAGTTTAACATGAAATGATGACAGCATACATACAATTGCTTCATATCGGGATCAAGTATTCTCACCCTTCACTCCCCCATTCTCACATGATCCTTCTACTTGTCTTCACTTTCAGCAACTTGAAATAATATTTGATGTGAGACCTCTTCTTTAGAACTTTTTTCTTCTATTTTCATTCAGAAATATTTTAAAAATCTTCTGCTATCTAGAAAACACTGAGGATGTAGAGTAGTTCTTCATCCTTGTTTCCTGGACAGTCCATGGAGAGGAGTTGGCTGTCATTTTTCTGGAGCATATGGTTTTGATTTTAGATAAAATAAAATAGTATGCAAGTTTTTCACTCTATTTTCTTGTAACTTGGATTGATCAGAGAAAGGTCATTTTTATGTAGAATATCTTAATTTATAGTCAGCATGTTACAGAAGAACTTCTATGTGGAATTATTATTTCTGCTGGAACCATAAGAAATAAAACTTAAGTGTGCAAGATGATTTAAGTTTAGTAACTGAGGAACTAATGAGCTATTTTCCACCAAAATTTCTCAGGGGCATACTGCTTTTATTATTCTATTTTTCCTGAATGTATTTCAAGTAATAATGATTTTTTAGATTGAAACTCTATTATATTAAATACAACAAAGACCAATAGTATTTATTGAGAACCACAATTATGTACCATAGTTTTAAAAAATTACCAATATTACTAACTCCACTGTAGATAATCAAAGTTCAGAAAGTTTAAGTGAATTTATTATGTGAAACATTAGCATTTTTCTTATCAGTATTCAAATACTGGTCTGCCAGGGAAATGTGGTGGAGGGGTAATGAGGGGTAAAGAAATTTGTGAACTGTATATAAAATGTACCAATAAAGAATTCAATTAAAAGAAATAAAGGGAAACAGAGCTTATGTATTTAGTTAGTGGGGTTGTAGGCTGGGTAGGAGAAGGGAAAAAAATGAGAATTAAATCGTGTCATATACTGGTACAAATTCCCAGTACTGAGTGTGATCATGATGTGTATACACAATGTACCAATAAAGATTTTAAAAAAGCGCAAATTTTACAATACCTTGTGACAAACTTCAAATTTTAACTCCAAAATATTGCCAGAGGAGAGGTCAAATTTGCTTGCCTTAAATGTACATATTTTAAATGAGGAGCTAGTTTTATCTCCTGACTTGACCCATACTTAGGTCTCAGTAAATACAGAATAAATGAAGAAATGCATCCCAGTTGCACCAGGACAGAGCTGTGTGTATATTTCAGAAGGACACTGGGGAGCTTTTTGGAAGTGTGTCCAGTTGTGGCCACTTCTGAATTGACAACGACTGCTCATGAGTCCTCTGTGGAAGGAAGTAGTTTCCCACAGGAGAAGGGCTGTGTAGCAAAGCCACAGAGATTTGTTGATATGTTTGCTAAACATAACTTCCGGTAATGCAGGAGGGTATTTTGTGGCTCCATCAATAAGCTATTTCTCAGGCACGTCACCACTTCCCACTGCTGCCTCTTGCACTGGAGTGAAAAGTTCCTGTTACGGGGTGAGCACAATTATGCCTTCACCATCAACCACCAGCCCTGGTGTCCAGATCACTAGACTGTGGCAAGGAGCAGAAGAGAGAAGTAAAACCTGGCCATCAATTTTTGAAAAGATACAAGTAATTCTTTGATTCTGAAATGTTGATGTGTAGGGTCATCTGAGCACTGCAAGGAATGAAATTGTTGCTTTTTGCTGAATTAACACATGGAAGCTAGGGTGCTCTCTTTGTATGACAGTCACATATATGCTTTTTTTTTTTTTTTTGAGACAGGGTCTCGCTTTGTAGTTCAGGCTGGCCCTGAGCTCACTCTGTAGCCCAGGCAAGCCTGGAACTCAGCAATCCTCCTGTCTCTGCCTCCTGAGTGCTGGGATTACAGGCGTGAGCCACTGTGCCCGGCACATATTCTTTTTTTTAATTGAATTCTTTATTGGTAGATTTTATATACAGCTCACAATCACACTCAACACTGGGGAATTTGTACTAGTATATGACACGAGTTAATCCTCATTTTACACACATCCCTACCCACCCTACAACCCTCTCACCCCCTATATACATGTGCTTTCTTTCTCTTTACAAATATCTACATATATTCTTTTATGAACAATTTATTAACTTTGTTTCTGATTATAAAATAATATATGAACATAGAAAATATCATGACAAATTCAGCAGTCATAAATAGACAATTATTGTTAATATTTTGTAGATTTTCTACTAGTCTTTTTTTTTTTTTTTTTTTGAGACAGGGTCTCGCTTTGTAGTTCAGGCTGGCCCTGAGCTCACTATGTAGCCCAGGCAAGCCTGGAACTCAGCAATCCACCTGTCTCTGCCTCTCGAGTGCTGGGATTACAGGTGTGAGCCACTACGCCTGGCACTGTGGTATGTGGTATTAATGGCTGGTGGGCGTGAGTCACCACGCCCAGCATTGTATATGGTTACGGGGATCAAACTCAGGCCATTGCACTTGTGAGGCAGGCACTGGAACCACTGAGCTAAATCTCCGGCCCAATAAATTTTGATTTCAATATATTATAGGGCAATAAATATGTAGAATTGAAATTTTGATTAAAACTCAAATCATTCATGCTTACAGAACTTCACTTTCCATATACATTTCTGTCTTTTAATTTCTTGCATGCTTTTCACAAGATTATTCTTTCTTGAAGGAGATGAATGCAAAGAACAGAAACCATCACATACACTTTATTTTTTAAAGCTTTTAATTTGCATTTACTCCTTAAAAAGCCTATGTACCCTTTTGAAATCTGAAACAGATTCAATACTTTAAAATAATAAATATGAAAATATTCATTTTTTTCTTGTAGCTCTCTTCATTTATTTTGTCTGTTGAAGAATACATCACCTTTTTGTCTGTACTAGATGGAATATGAACAAATTTTATGTGACAGATGAAATGACATGAGGTGTACACTGGTTTGTAGGGCTGGCTAGGTTGCGCTTGTAATAATAACAATCTAGTTTGTAGTTTGACTCTGAACATTAAGATCCCCACCTCTAGCTTTCCTTGTCATTTGTTATAGATGAAGAAATAGGAATGTGGAAGACTAAATACTTGTTTGAGGTCAAAGAGGGAAATGAGAGCACAGCTGGAATGTCAGCCTCAATACTGCACTGAATCCTTAGCTTTGTCCACAGGCTTCACTTGAGGCATAAAGCATTTCTCTTCCAAATTAGTGACTTCTGAGTACTAGCTTTCAGAGATTTATATAACATTGAATCTAAGCTTTGTGACAAGAATTTAGTCGGAGAAGTAGGGGAGGGATTAACATCATTTGACATGTATTAGCATTTAAATGAATCCTTTCTGTGCATTGTAGAAGGATCTGAAATTAACATATTTACAACATATCTTATCAATGGCCCTGAATATAAATATTGCTTCAAAGAATTCACATTAAAAAGCTTTCTTTGCACACTTGCAAACATTTATTGTTAGGATGAAAACTTCTATTTACTGTTATTTTAACAAAAAGAGAACTATGAACTATTTCATTTATTATTAATGTCCATGTCTCTCCCAAGTGTTTTAATGTAGGTTATAATATATGCATAATATCATATATATGTATAAAGAAACTTTAGATTTAAATAGAAAATTGTAGTCATGGTCAAGGGTTTGTTTGTTTGTTTGTTTTGTTTTGTAAGCTCTGGATATTTTCCACTGGGTTAAATCAGGATGGGATATCATTTAAGTCATGGAAACTTAAATCTCATTTGACTAAAGGAAACAAAATTATTTCAAAAGTAATACACTTTTTTCTGCACTAATGTTTAAAATAAACATTAGTATTCCAAGTTCACTTCTTAAAGGGACATAACCATTTTTTAAAGACAATGGTTTTGTTGTTATTTGATGGTAGGGATTGAACCCAGGGTCTAGAGCAAGATAGGCAAGTACTTGATCACTGAACTACACCCTCAGCCTGAGACAATAGTTACTGTTGTTTGAAGGCTAAAGAAAGATTCACTGCTACCATATATGTATTGGCTAGAAAAATATCAGCTGGCACTAATGGGTGATGATTGATATTCTGTATTTTTCAGGTAATAAAATTTGAGAATATTTTCCCAATACACTAAGCAGTGAAGAAAATAAAATTTGGAATATACCTAAATTTCAAAATGTTTACCATGGTAAGCTAATTTGAATTTTGAAAATTATCCTTGGTTAAGTTCTTTTCTCTAGCTGTATATTTGTACTTACTTGCAAGAGCTCATTTTGTATTGAAGATATTAACCTTTCTTACATTCAGCAAGTATTTTGTTTAAATTTATTGCCTGTATAGTTATAATTTCTAAATTTGTATCAAACACCACAACGTGTCTTCAGGGGTTCTCCATCAGGGTGATTTTGTACTTTAAGGGACCTTCGATGTACCGGGTAACACTTTGCAGTTAGAGGTGGAGGAGTGTGGGGGGGGGGTAGTTAGCCTTCAGGACACAGAAAAGCTGCTCTGAGCATCCTGAGGCACGATTGCTCCCTGCAACAAAGAATTATCCAGTTCTAAAGCTCAAAAATGTTGAAGTTGGAAATGCCTGGTCTAAACATGCATTGTCACAGTACACACATTTTTTTCTAATAGCTTTTGTACTTATAAAAGAGAATATAAAAATTTTCCAGAATTTTTCATGTAACTTTAAAAAATATTTTCTAAATACATATGGAGGAAAGTCAGACAAAGTTTCTGTTTTCCTCTGATTAATCAAGGTCATCATTATGATATTTAGAGGCCTTGAAGAGAAAATTTTTGAATATTTAGGACTGGCTCTCACATAAAATGCCTCAAACCAATAAAACTTCCAGCAAATTTCTCTACTAGAATATTATGCCCTTTACATATTCCCAGGAAACTTCCTCAAAGAGTTCATTGTAACTATCAAGACAATCATTTGGCAAATATATCTTTATCATAGGGCTTACTGACCAAAGTTATGAGTTGTTGTTCTTCCATGACCTTGCCCTGAAACCTGGGGTGAATTATAGTAGTTTTTCTCCTCCAGACCTAATTTAATTAAAACATTTCATCTTGGTGTGATGACTAACATACAGTAAACTACATACACAAAGTATACAATTTTGTAAGTTCGGATATATGTATACATTTGCAAAACCTTTAACACCATGCAGATAACATGTCCATTCTCTGCGAAAGTTTCATTTGCCCCTGGTCACCCCTCTTACCTTTCCCTCTCTGCCCCCTCCCCTTGGTTTCAAGCAATCATTGATCTGCTGTCTGTCAGTATAGATTAGTTGGCATTTTCTAAAGATTTCACATAAATTTTTTAAAATGAACTTAAAATATATAAAGTGAGAGTTACTTGGACCCTGTTGATGAGCTACAGTGATTTTTTTCCTAGTATATTGAGATATAATGTATAAGAAAGTTCTTTAAGAACTGAATTTCTACTTCATAAAAAATACTGCTGAAATATGAGTTAACTTTCTCTTAAAATCTGATATCTCACTTTGACCATATTTTTTATCAAGCAGAAATATACTGAGCAAACATGAAGGTGACCATGACTAGCACCACAGAAACAATTACAATAGAAGAAATAGTCAGATAATATCAACTACCTAAATCACCAGCCATTTTCCTCAAATCTTTTTAAGCAATTGGTCTCAGGCTCTTAGCTCGAGGGAATGAAATCCTATCCCACTTGGAGAGTGGAAAGCAGTAGGACAGAGAAAAATTACTCAGGAAACATAAAGGACTTGGCTTTTTCAGTTGGGTAACTGCCCAGCTCAAAATTAGAATAATGAACTGTCTTTCTTACCTGGATGAAATATTTCTCACATTTCAGATTTCAGCATTATAGGACCCTTTTGGAAGGCTTCCAGGTCTCAAATTAGTTGCTTGTAAAATGTACACACACACACACACACACACACACACACACACACACACACACACAAAATCTGCTTCCCATAAGCTGTTAGATCTGAAAGGTATTGATAAACAATTACCATCCAGGAGATGGGGGCAATCTCCTTTGATTTTTTGTAGTTTGATCTTCTTAACCTGACATTAAGAGCTTCTAGTCATGGTGCCCATGAGTGTTACATCAAAAGATAATTGTTAAAACTAAAATATTAGGTAACATCTGGTTTCTGCAAAGTTTCTAACAGAAGGAAATCTGCAAACCCAGAAGCTTTTTAGTGTGTGTGAGGCTCACTGCGCAAGGCAGAGAAAGAACACATGATAGAAAACTTTCCGCTTGAGCTTCCCCACATTCCTAGACACCTGGAAGTGTCTAACCCTGGCCTTTACTGTGGAATCTTCACTATAAGAGCAGTAACAAATTTAGGTAGGGAGTATTTTTTTTTTAAAACTAAGTAATTAATCTATTCTTTGTAGGCCTAACTGATTTGATTAGGTCTAAGATATTTTCAGGGAAAGCTGGTTATAGTAAGAATTTAAGTTCTTAAATTCCCAGCACTTGGGTGGCAGAGGCAGGAGGATGCTGAGTCGAGGTTTGCCTATGCTACATAGTGAGCTCAGGGCCAGCTTGAACTACAAAATGAGACCCTGTCTCACAAAACTTAAAAAAAAAAAAAAAGAATTTGAGTTCTCATCTCTTTTCATGGGAAATTAGCAAAATAATTTTTTTTCTAAAAGCTTCATTTCTTATCTTTTGTAATTGGAAAATGAAAAACATATTTTTCTGGCATTATTGAAAAATGCCAAAAGACCCACCCAAACCGCAGGCTACTCACTGCAGCAACTGCTTTTCTATCACATTCATGGCTAAGCATTTGCGTTTAACACATGTTGATAAATTCTGCCAGGTTGAAGGACGCTTGTTTATTTTATGTTCCTCAGCTTGTGAAGGCATTTTTCTTCTGGTTCACATGTCTAAAAGGGCAAATGTCAAACCTCCTCAGCTGCAGATGAGGTCATCCTTGCTGATCTTCTGCAGCTGATCACAATAAAACATGGGCTCCCATGTGACCAATGCTCCTGGTTTAGGAGCAGTGATGTCATCTCTGCTGAGATAGTAGGAGACAAGCAATTTGTTTTAAATTGAATTACATAAATTTTTCTTTTGACTTCACTTGTAACCTTTTATTTATTTTAACAGAAAGATTAGTTTGGTCATCATTTCAACTAAAAAAAACAAGACAAATGGAATAGAGGGAGTTTACACTCTATAAGTAGTCATTCAGAGTTATTAAATTGAGCTGTATGAAATTGCTATCTCTCAGGCAAAATGATTAAATATTGCAATTATATTACTCATCCTAAAAATTTCAAAGCCTTTTACCTAAGATGTTAGCAGACCCGAAACTCCAATTTTTCTGTTTTTTTTTTCTGAGTGAACTTAATAATTTAGGATAACATTAAATCTCACTTTACTCAATTAAAACGATTAAGAATATAATGTATAACATTAGAAGGTCACTTGCTTATAGGAGGCATTCAATGCATGGTGTTAGCAACACAGGCCCCTTCACCAAAGCCCTAAAGATCAGATATGCTTCAAAATTTAGCACCTGGTTTAAGTAAGGTATTAGCATACTTATGCTTGGGACTAGATACATAATATATGGCACCGCTCAAAATGAAAAATACAAGTCCTCTCAAACAAAAACTTCTAAGAATTTCAAGAGGCAACAGGAGAGTTTTAAGCACAGAGCCTTTCTAAGTGTGGGGCCCTGTGTCAGTGCCTGGCTTACACATGATCTCAGTATATACCCACTGTAGGCCTGAGACTGAATTCAAGCACTCTAACATTTTTCTGGTGAAGTATATGAATATGACTACCAAGAGGGATATGTAAAGACTGCAAATATCCTCCAGTCACTTTCAGTCAGATCTACTACCAGGTGAGTTTATGATAAACTTATGATGAAAATCTTACAGATTTTTAAACATTTTAGATTTTAGGATTTCAGATAAGAGCTTGTCGCTTTATATGTCTTTTCCAGATTGCCTACTGGATATTTTTGTGAAAGACATAAGGCCATTCAGAGGATACTGAAGCCAAAGAGAATGAAATTTAATGCTGCTTTTATACATACAAGTTCTGAGACATTAGGGAAGAAAGATCAGAGGGTAGGTTTCTCTAAGAGCTTAGACTGAGGGAGGGATGGATGAGAGGGAAATCTAAGCCTTGATTTATTGGTACAGGAATTGGCAGAAAACTTCTAACAAGAACAAAACCACCCTGCAATTTCATTTCCCTTATTTGGAATTTTCTTTTCCTGTGCTTTCTTCTAATGTCTTTTCATTATGGTGTTACCAACTCTCATGTTAATGTAGCTTCTTTATAAACATGCTCAAAATGGTGAATGTACTTAGCAGGTGTAATTCTGCCTTCTAAGTGCATTTCCTAATTGCATGTTTGGCTAGAATTTGAACCTGAGCAATAATAATGGTACCACTTACTGCAGTTGATCATTTTAGTAGATAAAGGCAGTAGTGCCCATGAATAAAACAGGTTTGGACTTGGACTTCTTGTTGGTATATGTTATATATTTACTAGGGGGTCTCTAGACCCATATTATCTATTTATGATACAATAAGATATTCTCTGGGGGCAAGCAGTCTTAAAAATACCAACTTATTTTCTTTGAAATCCTTAAAGATATAAAAATACTTTGATATACATAAAACTTATTATGTTTGCTGTATAATTCTATTAAAATATAAAATAAGTAGACAGAATTTTTTAAAGCTTAAGAGGTAGAATTCAAAGGAAAATTGAGAAACAAAAATGAACAAAAATAGATGCATAGGCATGCACTACGAAAAATATTGTCTCTAAATATCCTTAGAGAATAAAGAATAAGATAGATTGTTCTAATAGGATATGAGACTATGCAATCATTTCAAGCATGTTGGATTGAGGAAATTAGGGGAAGGACCTATATTCCACTCATTTGTTTCCTAGAAAATGAGGCTGCCTAAGAAAGAAAGCATGACCAACTTCAATTATTTCTTTTGCAAGCAGCATTTGAAATTGTATTATAATTCAATAGAAGTTCAAAGTAGGCAAGTATCTTATTATGGCTGGGGATATATCAAGAAATTTCCAGTTGAGATACCTGGATTGGTAGAATGAATGCAAATAGATGAGTGTGTTTATACCTTATATCTGAATTATAGATGCAAAGTGCTTGAACATGAACAACTCATTTAATAAGCAGAAATGAATATAAACAGTATAATTATGGAGACTAAGAAAGGGGTGGATTTATTTGAGAACTATATATAACTACTTTTCTTGTATGTGAGAAATCTGAACAAACTCCAAGTTCTATATCAATAGTACAAGTCCCAACAATAAGCCTGGTACAATAGTGCCAACAAAAATACATAGGATTTTAAATAATACTAGTAAGCTTTATAAAACAATAATACTTTATTGTAAAATAGCATTTTCAGGGCTACAAGAGATCCTGACTCTACTGGTGACTAATGAGCTTCACACTTTACTCCTAAGCCTGGAGGATAGGTTGGAACTTTCCTATAACTACCCTTTCATGGCCTCAGTCTATACCCATTCACCTTTTCAGGTAGTTTTATTTCTCTTTAATAATGGTAAAGGTTTTAAAAAATCTTAGGAATCAAGAGAGTAAAACAAACCAACTATTCAAACAACTGGATGAAGAATATCATCCTTCCTCAGTGCAAGGCACTTGGTTTGTCAAGTTGCTTGTCCAAAGTTGGCTGCATCTCACTTCACCTATCTATGCCCTTCCGTAGGCCATTGCTACCCACCTTTGATCTTAGGGAGAATAAAGGAACCTTTGCAGCTGTTGAAGTGTTTTCTTATTTGGGGGAAGTTGTGAAATGCCACGATTTCCTTCAAAAAATCTGTATTCACCTTTTAGATAAGAAGTTCATGCTGCACAATGTCTAGAGACGTGGCACTTCTAAGTATTTGTTTCTTTTGTTTCATGATCCTTCCTTTTCAACAATGTCTTCGTATCATTTTAGTTTTGTTCCTCAAAATTCCTCTCTCAATTTTTGAGATTCCTCTCTGCCACTCCTGCTGTACAAGTTTAAGGAAAATGGTCACACTTGCAAAGCACACATTTTATGAGTGCTTCACATATCTACTTATTCAACCTCACACTTCTAGGTTATGCTTAATGATTATCATCTTTATCTTAAAGGTGAGGAAACTGAGTCAGAGAAAGTGTAAACCCTTTGTTCAGAGTTGCATTTCCAATAAGCAGTAGAGCCCTGATTTCAACCCAAGCAACATGGCTCCAAAACTTTGTTAGCCACTGACTGTTCAGAGTCATCTGAGCAGATTTGGCCTTGAGAGCCTATTTTATTATGGCTTTTAGTACTGGATTATATGGTTACTTCATTTGCAGAAAGACTTCAGTTCTTATAACAAAACAAAGACCAATGCTAAACACTAAAGCTTTGTTAACTTTTTAAAGACAAGGTATTTTCTAGCCCTATCACTATGATTTTAACTTTTCCCTAATGTCAGTATACTCCCTTATATATTATAAAGTGTGATCAAAAGATACAAAGAAACTTTTAATTTAAGTCACATACTGTTATTATTTTTTGGGGGACAGGTCTCACTATGTAACTTGTTTTTTTCCAGTACCAGGGATCAAACTTGGGCCCTTGTGTTTCCAAGGTAGATGCAGTACCACTTGAGCTAAATCCTCAGCCCCTCACTGTGTAACTTAGGCTGGTCTTGAACTTGCAGTGATCCCTTGTCTCTGCCTTAGTGCTGGGATTACAAGTATATGCCACCAGGCCCAGCTAAGGCATGAATTCACTTTGAACACATCCCATTATTCCTGCCACTTCCTGAAAAAGTTTTGGAAATATTTTTTTGAGTGTCTTTAGTTGTGTGGTCATGACTATCTCCATATCCTGAATTGATTCAAAATGTTTACCTTTGATAATCTTAACTTTGGGGAAGAACCAGAATTTACATGGTACCAGAGGCAATAAAGTAGATCTGGACACATTGCAATGTCTTTACAAGCTTTTCTTCTCCTTGAATGGTATGTGACAGCAGCATTTTTTATATATATATATATATATATATATATATATATATATATATATATATATATATTTATTTATTTATTTATTTATTTATCCCAACTCATAAACACATGAAACAAGATTTCCAGAACTGCTTCAGAAAGTGGCCGCCAGCATGGTGGTATAATTATATTCAGAGTAAAGGGGATATTTCAAGGGGGATTAATGCCAATGAGTTTTTCTGTAATACATTTTGTCATATTTAAACATCTATGATACTTTTCAATCACATTTCATATTTTTGAGATTTGTTGCATATACATTGCCTATTTAAATATACACTTTCTTCTTGTTCACTTATGCTAGTTACCAATTTATTGTTCTCTATCTCAAATTTACTCAATACCTGCAATACAATGAAGGGTGGCATCCATGTAAGCATCTCACCTTGCAGCAAGGCTGCTGATCAGCTTTTCATCAAAGGGTGCTAAAAGGACACAGCAGCAGGAAAGCGGGGTCTCCCGCTGTTTCCAGAGATTGAAGGAGTGGGGGAAGGATAAATTGCACTTGCTCTGCTTCCGTCAGAGGCCTATATATGTGGCTCCTCCATGACTTTATAGTTCTAGCTGGGTTTAACAGTTTCTTTCTTGAATTTTCCTGACACAGACCCTGAACTCCAGGCCTCCTGCCTCAGGGTACCTCCTCTCCTTTGATATGGCCCCATCCTTTGCCACTGGCCGAGGCTCATTTGCACTCTACCAGTGCCTAGAAGACTGCTTCTGTCTACCAGCATGCTAGCCATGGTCTGGGTCAAGCCTGGGCTGCAGAAAATTGCTTCTTGCTTTCTTAGAGACCACAAAATAGATCTGCTCCAAGCAAACCAGCTAACCTCTCTCTTATCCACTGGGCTGCAGTTCACTCTTCCAAGGAGGTTTGGACTCAGTCTTAGGAAGCAATACCCTTTCCAAACATAGTCTTTCCTGGGTGCTCTCTTTTGAACCTGGTGTTCTTTTTTCCTGGGTGCTTAAGAAATACATCTAGTTGTTGATATATTCTACAGCTGCTCTTTGATTGTACTTTAAAAATCCTTCTTATTACACTTCACCTATTTAAAGTGTTACATGATTTCTAATTCTTAATTGGACCTGAACTTTTGCATGATGTCTATATACAGCCAAACAGAAAGGTTGTATAGTTATCTCTCCCTATCTGTGGTTTCTGAATTCAAAATTTAACTAAATATGGATGTAAATTTTTTTGAAAAAATTGTGTCTGCACAGTATTTTTCCTTCTGATTATTCCATAAGCAATACAGGGTACAAATTAGGTATTATAAATTACCTAGAGATTGTTTAAAGTGTATATTATGAGAGGATGTGTGGAAGTTATCTGCATTATTTATGTAACGAACTTGAGTATCCACGGACTTTGGTATTGTGGGAGGTCTTAGAACTGGTTCTCACTGGATTCCATGAGACAGTTATACCATAGGTTTTGGAGTCAGACCACCTTCTCCTTACTGTGAGTTATCCCTTCCTCTCCTCTCTTCTTCTCTCATCTCCTCTCCGCTCCTCCCCTCCCCTCCCTTCCCCTCTCCTTTCTTTCCTTTCCTTTCTTTTTTCATGATAGATTTTTTTTAACCTAGACATTTCTCTGTTGCTATAATAGGATACCTGAAGCCAGATAATTCACTAAAAGGAAGGTTTATTTCAGCTTACAATTCTGGAGCCTGGGAAATCAAGATTGGGCTGCTGCATCTGGTTAAGGGCTCATGCTGCTTCAACCAGAGAAGAAAGTGGAAGGACCAGCAGGTATAAGAGGAAGGGAGAAAACAAGGGTGCTTATAATAACCTGCAGTCATGGCTCACTTCGGCAGCACATATAATAACCTGCAGTCACGGAGACTGTGCCATCTCAGGAGGGAGAACTCACTCATGCAAGAAAGGGATAGTTCATTCATAAGGGCTTGCATATACATTCTATACTTAATTACACATTGTTGCTTCTTATATGTGCCAGTTATCAATTTACAACTCTCTACTTCAAATTTACTCCCCAGAACATGCTATGTGATAAAGCACAATATTACTGTAAACATCTCACCTTTGCAGTGAGTATATTGTTTAGGTTTTCAGTAGAGCTGCTACCCATAACTCCATCACTTTCTATGAGCTACAAGGGGACCAACTTCAACATGCAGTTTGGTGATGACAAATCATTTTCAAACCATAGCATTAAATATGCAAAAAAAAATCAGTTGAAACCGAAGGATTTCCACACTGTATCATCTCTCCTTACAGTTTCCCTTACATTAACATTTTGCATTAGTGTGGTACTCTGTTACACCTGATGATCTAATACTGAGAGATTAACATTGAAATCTGTAGTTCACATCTGATTTCTGAGTTCTACACACTATGGCTTTTGAGAAATGTAAAATGACATGTATCTACCCTTAAAATATCATACAGTGAGTGCTCTAAAACTCGTTTTATTCTATCTAGACACTCAATCTTTGAAGTCTTAAAAGCTATTAATGTTTGTACTTCTTTTTAGATGTTCTACCAACAGCAGAAGCCAAAGTGCCTTCCAAAGAGACTCTCATTCTGTCTCCTCTTGTGTCCTCCCCTCCCCTCCTCTGCTCCTTTCCTCTTTCCTTATTTTCCTTCCTTCCTTCCTTCCTTTCCTTCTTCTTCCTCCTTCTCCTTTTTCCTTCTGCCTTCACTGAAGATGATTTAATGAAGTGGTTATAATGTCACATTCTGGTGTCTGTCTCTATTCTGCCCCACTTCCTTTTCCTGTGACTAAGTGAATTCTACTTGCTGTGACAGTAAGAAAAGCTCTAATGCTAGTTTGGAAGGAAACTTCTTCAGGCTTGGTGTTTCACAAGAAAATAGGTGCTCTCATTTATTTAGTACCATGACACAGCTGCCTCCATAAAACTAGTTTCTTGGCAACACTGGAAATGTTGGGAAAGAAAGCAACAACGCTATGGTAATAAGTAGAAGAAAATAGATAACTGCCTTAAAATCTACAGTTTTTGAAGGATGACTAATGAATATCAGTATATTAGAGGCTTCTATTATACAAAAATAGCTAACAGAATCCCACGGGGCGGACCAATGAATGAGCAACTACCAAAATTCCAGAATAAGTTTTGCATTTGGAGACTTAAGGAAGGAGTCATAACTATGTAAAAAAAACCCCTCTTATTTCCTGTGTATGTGAGGATGTTCTATAATTTAGCCTCCTGTGTCTCCTAAAGCCTGACAGCTTGTAACTGACTCGTACTGATCTCATAGGTTCCCACACTGAGTTTCCTGCTCTCTCAAAGCAATTATACTTCAGGAATAGAATCACAAAGTCCCTGCTGCTGAGCTTGATATAAACGAGAAAAACCAAAGACAAACATAATCTCTTGCTTTCACAGAAGAATTATAATGAAAACATTGGCATGAGATTTCATGTTTTTCCCTAGGAGAGCATTTCCCTCTGCTGGTGAAAGCTTGTAACTCTCCCCCCACTTAATACAGCATTAAAATAAGTTATCAACCAGAGTTACCTCTGTAAACTAGGGAACTATTCGGCATTTTCTTGCACATAATGTGTTTCTTTTAGAATCTGAAAAAAACCTCTAAGGAAATCATGTGTTGCTTCCTTTTTAATTTTCTCACATATTCAAAATTCCTCCTTTAAACAATGCTCTGCTCTCTGCAGAGAGACTACACTCGTTTTGCCAGATGAGCATAGCTCTCTTAGCTTGTGGATTATCCCCTAAAAGAGCCTAACTAATTATAGTTTAGAAGGCAGTTCCTGTAGTGTTCCTCCCTGAAGAGTCCTCTGTCTTCCCAGAGAATTAATGTTGCAGTTGTTTCCACAGAATCTGGAAATGATAAGTATTTTGCACCCTCAAATTGATATAATATGATTTGGTGACCTAAACCTGAGACTGTCTCACAGAAAGGTTAACAAAATTCTGGAGAAAATGTGTTGTTACAGTGCTCACCTAATAATATCCCAGGGAAGACATCTTACTACCCTTAAAGAGGATAACTAAGGTGTATAACATGACTACAGCTTCATATTCGTGTTTTTTTGCACTGATATTTTACAAAATGATGAAGGCTAAAATAAATGTAAAGAGAAGAAGGAAAAGGAAATTGACTCTGGATAAGACTTATCTCTATATTTTGATGAAATAATGAGGTAAATGATCAATATAGTGTACCAGCAGCCAGTTTTCTGAGTATTATCTGCATACTATTGCTATCTTAGAAAGCATGTGTCAAGTATTATGCACATAACATATACTTTGGGCACATTAATAATTATTCCATTTTTTTGAGACAGGGTCTCGTTTTGTAGTTCAGGCTGGCTCTGAACTCACTATGTAGCCCAGGCAAGCCTCGAACTCAGCAATCCTCCTGTCTCTGCCTCCCGAGTGCTGGGATTACAGGCGTGAGCCACCACGCCCAGTGAATTATTCCATTTTTGACTGCTTGGGTATCTTCTTTTTATTCTATATGCGTTTGCATTTTGAATATTCATCTTCTCCTAAATACTACTTCAGGAAGTATTAAAAATGCCTTTCAAAAAAGTTGTAATAATGACTTTCATAGAGATAAAATGAACAGGTGTTAAAGACCATTCCACTCATTTCCCAATGAGGGAACCAGGCAGATATTATAAAACTGGTTTACAAGATAAATAGCAGACACAATTATAAAACTGAAATATTGAAATAAAGATGCAAATAAAGGTGAAATTTGTCTTTCTGCAGAAGAGGAGAAGAAATCAATTGATTCTCCAAACAAGATAGTATTTTCATCTCAATAGACAAAAATTATTTTGGATTGTTAGCATTGATCTTTAACTTGAAAAGCAGGAAAATAAACAAAAATGTCAAAAGTGTATATTCATAATCTTGGGTCTGTCTAGTGAAAGTACAAATATTTTCCAATGAAAGCACAAATATCTTTTCGAAAAAAGAAATTCATTTTTTAACCTTAAGGCCTTTTACTTTATATATTTTCTTCAAAACTTGAAGAAGATCCAAGGGTTATTCTGCAATTCCTGGTTTCCCAGATTATATTTTTTCTTCTTTCTTACAGGTTTTAATGTGTATAGCTAAAAATTTGATTCACTCACTCCCTTATCTCTGAGTTTCCTCTAACTAGCTCTCCATTTGCTGATCCACAGTCCATACCCTACCTATAACTCTCTACTTGCCTATGTCATATTCAGAATGGCCCTCACATCTTTCCCTTTAAGGATTATTTATTTTTAAGTTGACTTTATTGGTACATTTTATATACACATCATGATCACAATCAACACTGAGAATTTGTACCAGTACAAGACATGCCTTAATTCTCGTTTATGATTAATTTAAGTACTTTAATATTTTGTTTATTTCTTGTGTTATTTTTACCATGGTTGTTTTCACAGTTACCTAGGATCTTGTTTACCACCTGTCCAAATATTTACACATTTTTGAAAACTTTTCTAGTTTTGTTTTCTCTCAAATGAATCCTAAATAAAATCTTGATCTTGAATGTACCTCAATATTTCTTGAGGGGAAATCCTGAGGAAACATCAAGTAATTTATTTTCTCATCTTCTAAAAAGAGAGAAGTGGAAATGATGATTTATATTTTAAATTGAATTGTATGAAAAGGCATTGTGAAATAAAGAAGAAAATCCATGTTCCCATTTTCTATGGATCATATAGATATATCAAAAAGTGAATGAAGTACATAGAATTTTATTTATATTCTTATTGTAAATGATATATCCTAGCATAGTGTTAGTAACAAGTCTGGTTATTATTTTAAGTTTGTTATGCCGTGGAGAGAATCTGGTTTTCTTGTCAAATAAACTCTCATCAGATCCATAACTATAGTCATTTTAAGTTTCTCATGATTCACATGGTTTTGATTTACTCTATTTTTTTCTGAATGTGTTTTCAGTGAGATAGGATAAAAAGTTCCATGACAGAATTACCTAAATAACTTTGAGGCCACGCCTCTGTATTGTCAGAATTTCAAAGCTTTGGTGGAGAAGCTGATGGGTTTGTAAAAGTGCTGACCCAGAACTGAGTAGAACAAGAATCAATTGTCTAGGATTGAGAGAAATGATGAAAGGATATTTGTTTTGCAGGATAATATCTGCTTGAAGCTGTGCTGGTTCTTTAATTCTCTATTTTCTGGATATAAAGAATCTCTGTAGTTTTTCTTTTAGATCATGACTTCACAACTATTTAGCAGATTACTGTAAATGGAAATGAAACATCCTTTTCTCCTCCCTGATCACTCTTGAATTCCAGAATTCTTTTTGAATATTCTTACTTCATAGCACTGACAGCAGGGATGTATATACAAATAAAGTCTGTGGGTTCACTTCTATCACCCTCACTTCATCATGTATATGTGTTTGAGCTCTGCACCCAGCAGTCTTCTCAACTGTCTCTCCTCTGGAGTCAGAGTCTGGGTTTATAGTCCATTCAAAATGTAAATCTTTGTACCTTTTTCCCGCTTATTTATACAAATTCCCCTCATTAAGTGCCTGACTGCTTGCACATTCCAAAAATTAATACTCCTTACAAAGTATCAATAGGTATTTCACCTAGTCTTTAAAACAAAAGTAATAAAACATGAAATTTATTGTTCAAGAAAAATATTTTTTGCCAGGTGTGATGGCACATGCTTGTGCACTTGAGAGACTGAGGCATGAGGATCACCATGAATTCAAGGCCAGCCTGGTCTACATAGTGAGTTCAAGGTCAGCCTGAATCAGAGTGAGCCCTTGCCTCAAAAGAAATTTTTTCTGTTTACCAGAAGAGGAGAGACTCACAAACAGCCTTTTCTTTACCAAATGCCAGCCACCCTCCTCTAAGCTCACTATGCCTTGACCTTTAGGGTCTGTCCTTATCCTATCTGCATCATCAAATTGTAGCAAGAATCTTGCTAAATTGGTTAACCAGAACTCTCAACTGAATAGCTCAGTGAATTTCTCATTCCAGTCTGTGCCCCAGGTGATAGCTGATCATTCTGGTCAGCTTTCACTAAGACTCCTCTTAGGTCCATTTAGCTGGACTCCTCTCATAACCCTGAAGTACTCTCAGTAATTTTCCATTCACTGACTCCCACCCTGCTCTTTGGCGATAAATCTCTGTTGTCCATGTTGTATTCAAAATAAATCCTGATTCCACACTAAGTTTCCTCTTTCCTCCATTGAAATAGTTCTTCATTAAAATTTGTTTTGATCACTTTAATGTATAGCTCTGGTTTACTTTAGCAAGACAGAGACAATAAATCTCTGGAACCTGAATCTCTATTTGAACTGGTTATTAGATCTGGTGAGTTTCCCATTAATTATTGAGTGAAATAAAATTATTGACATGTTAATATTGGTATAAGAATTATGATTTTATCCTTTTAAAATTGTCCTATTTTGTCGTGACCCTCGCTGATCCCGCAGAGAGAGCCGCAACCACGGAGTGCAAACTTGAGCTTTATTATTATTATTACCATTACCACCACCACCCACCACCACCCATCGGGTGCTTATATACATTCTCCTCTCGAGGCCCCTCCCACCGAGCACGGGTGATATCAATCAAGGCCTGCGATCAGCTGGTTCGTATTAAGCAGCAGTCTCTGGCTTACTGCCAGCCGCCATCTTTGGGGAGCAGCCGTCACGGCCCACCACATCTCCCCCTTTTTGTTTTTCTAAGAGGCTCATAGGGACCGTGCCTGTCTTAGGTTGTACCCCTCTTGAGCACGCCTTACCCGTCTTTGGCAAAGGGAGACGTACTTAAGATGAACTCCCAAGCCTGTCTTAGCTTGGTCATGTCAAAGAGGTATCAGTACCCGTCTCTGACTACCGGTCCAGCACGCTGAGCCATACATGGGGAGACTGGCCAGCCTCAAGTGCTCGAATGGCAAAGGCCAGGTGGCGCGTTTGCCGGTGCTGGCTTAAGTAGTACCAGCGCAGGGCCAATGCCACGGCCACGGCTCCCAAAAGTAGCAAAAAGCCCAGTGAGATCGTCCTGGCCCAGGTCTGAAACATCTGACCCAAGGTAACAAAAATGGAGGACCCAGGCACCGAGGGGACCCATGTCTCATTAATGCTGCAGATATCATTGTGCAGCTGCTTGGTGAGGTTGTAAAACTGTCAATTCCAAGGCCTGTTGATGATCTGTTGTAAGGCTCTAGTGGCCTGAGACAAGTTTGTACATGCACGCGAGTAACACAGGCATGAGGGTAAGTCACATCAGAGGAATAGTGGAAACGTGCCCACAGCATATCTATCTGTTCTTGTAGCAGTGCCGTTTGTTGATTGAGGTTCAAAATGCCTGTTTGCAAGTGTATGCTAAAGTCCTGCACTGTACTTAAAGCTATCGCAGTCTTTTAGGTGAGATGGTCCACCGTGGCTGCAGTCAGTGCTGTTTGAGCAATCTCGAACCCCACGGCTGCCGCAGCAGCGACAGCTGTGCTGATGGCGACAACATCGGCGGTTATCCCAAAGTCTCTTTTATGGCGCACGTACGGATACATCGCTATTTCTGGTGCTTCAATGGGAACCAGCAGCCAAGCAGGGATGCGGACAAGGACTGCATTTGTCAAGTAAATCCAGCAGGCACTGAGGGAACAATTCTCAACAGAACAGTTAAGGATTCCTTCTGATGGGACAGACCTGTTCCAACAAAGGAAAAGGAAGGGTGGTCTACCAGGGTGCCTGGCTTTCCTGAGACACGACCGGAGTAAGAGAAAATAGAGGGAAAGAAAGGTGCATCATTCCCCACCGCCTGGAGGACTGGAGGTCTTACCCACACCTATCAGAGGTAACCGAGGACTCCCGATGTCATCAGCAACAGGGTGACGAGACTCCTCATAGTTTCGGTCTGCGGTCCGCTCAGCCCATGATCCGAGGCACACTAGGTGTTCCGGTACCCAAATAGACTCCTGGTCCTGTGGGAAAACACAAACTGCTCCTCTCTTCCAGATTAGGACTGGGTCTGGTCCTTTCCAAAGCCCCGTCACCAGGTCCTTCCAAAGGACCAGGGGATGAGCTCTTTGAGGTCCCACACCCGCATGGCGTTCGGCCATGGAGAGGCCCTGAGTGTCGAGGGAAAGAAAATTTAGGGTAAAAAGGGCAATGGCCAGGC